>JAAWVA010000036.1:5682673-5730655 GCA_015227895.2 Colaptes auratus
GGGGGAGCAGCAGCTAAGAGGAACCGGGCATCTCTGCCCTCCCTGCACGGAGCGATGGCTACGCCACTGACCCTGAAGCAGCCTGGCACCGGGGAGGCCGCTCCGCCACCCAGACCCAGGAGCCCCTTCAGACGTCGGTGGGATGCCCCAGGTTGGCTGGGAGGGGTAAAAGGCCGGCGGGCAGCACCGGCCCCACCCAGCCACCTGCCCAGCACAATGGGCGCAGTGAGCCGCCGCCCCCGGCCGGGGTGAGCGGGGACCCGCCGCCGAGCCGGGCGCCGGGGGGGGGACGCCGCTTGCTCGGCCCCCAGGAAACCGGCGGTAAGGGGAGAAGGCAGAAGGCAGCGCTCCCACCCGCCGCTCCGCCCCGGGCAGCGAGGCAACCTCGGCCGCTGATCGCCCCTCCCCGCCCCGCAGCAGCCGCGCCTGCAGCCCCCGGCCCCGCAGAGGCCCCTCGGCTCCGGCAGCAGCCGGCCCCAGCCCTGCCCGCGCCCGCCGCTGCTCCTCCGCCGGTCCCGGCCCAGCGCGGCGGGGGCCGCCCCTCCTACGGGCCGCCCCCGATACCTGCTCATCGAAGCGGTTCACCACGGCCTGCACCCACTCCACCGGCTTGTGGGCCGCCATGTCCCCCCAGCCTGCCCGGCCAGGGAGGGGGGCGGATCCCGCAGGGAGGGCGGCAGGAGAGGCGCCGGGCGACGAGGGGAGGGTCTCCGTATCCCTGGCGCGCTCCGGGGCCCTCAGCTCCCCGCAGCCATCAGCGCCCAGGGCCCGCCATGACACCACACCGGAAGCGGGAGCCCAGGCCGCCCCGCCCGCCCGAGCAGCAGCCGCCGCGGCCACCGCGCCAGGGGGAGCGCCGAGACAGGCGGCGGAGCCTCGGGCTGCGGCTGCGCGGCGGCGGGGCCGGGCGGGGGGCGGAGAGGGGCCGCCGCACATGCGCTGCCCGCGGGGGCGGTGCACTGAGTGTGCCCGTGCCGGGTCCGTGCCGGCAGCCGGGCCCTACCGGCGCTGTCTTTTTGTTTTCCCGTCCCCTCCTCCGTGCTCAGAGCGTGCAGGAAGGGAGCCCGCAGGCACGGCACTGCCCTGCCCTGCCCTGCCTCGAGGGGTGCTGTCTCCGGTTGCCGAGAGACGGGGAGAGTATCCGGGCCTTGGGCTGGCACTTCTCCCGGGCAGCGCCCGGAGCGGAGCCGGCAGGCGCCTGCCTCTGCCTGCATCGGCCGTTGTGCTCCTACTCCCGGGAACACGGCAGTGGGCAGGGCAGGGGTGAGCGCCGCTCGTACGGGCGGTGCCAGGAGCTGGCTAGCGGAACGAGGCTGGAGGCTGCATCCTGATGCTGAGCTCCGGGTTGCGGTGCGGAGCGGGGCCTGCAGAAGGAGCTGCTGGCCTCGGGCAGAGCCCGGGAGGGCCTGGCGTGGTGCTTCGTCTCCCTTCTGACAAAGAAAATAAGACACATGAGGCTGCACACGAGAAAACCGGCAAGGGGCAGGTCCCTTTGGCACTCCCGTCTGAAATATTTACCGGTGCTCACCCTGCAGAGCCAGGGACAGAGAGAGGGCCAAAATTCCCTCCCGTTTAAAAGTACCGAATCATTGTAAGCTGCTCCTCAAAACAGAAAGGTGCTTTTTAAAAGTCGTTCTTGAAATTCTTTCTTCAAGGAATCATCGTGAGCCAAATTTCTACCCTTTGACCACAGATTAGCAGGGAGCGTTTCACCTCTCCAAACCTGTGTGTTGGTCTAAAGGGAGGGTTTTGCATGATGATTCACACCTTCTCCTGGCAGAAAGATGAGGCTGGTGGAAGATCCTTACTTGATTCCAGCTGCAGTGTCCATTTCAAAGCTAGTGGGCTTGGCAGATTAGCTGTGATTTTGTGATTATACACAGCCTGGAATGTATGGCTGTGGTTTACCTTTTAAATAACATTATTGAAGTGATTCTTTTTGCAAACCCATTTATTTCAGCTTAACAGCTTCTGTTACATCTGAAGGCTTTGCTGCAGGACTCCAGCAGTAACTAAAAATACACAGGTAGCACACACAAATTCTTCCCCAGCCTGGTTACACAGTACCCAGCCAACTGTTTACTCTTCGTGACTCACAAAAGTAACATACGTGGACAACAAGACAAATAAACATCCACTTCCAGTTTCCTTCTTGGGGACCTTAATTTGTTTTTCTTCTGGGTAGGCAGGAGCACAAAATGATGTCCTTTCATGCTAGAGTCGAGGTAGAATTCTGACAGGATAAATAAAGATGCAACCCTGAGGTAAGAGCTCTTGAATGCAGGGTTTTAAATTGCAAAAGCATAGTGAAGGAGGGGAGAACAAATGGACTTCCTCCTGCTCCTGCTCTCAGCAGGGCCCTTGGTTTGACTTGGAGACTCTTGCTGTCGTCACAGCACACATTAATTATTGGTGGCAACATGGAATATATTCTGAGGTGACTTCCCCTGTAAATCATGAGCAGTGAAATTCCTGGAACTCAGGTTTACAGAAGGAACAATTCCCTTGCACTGTAGCAACAAACTCAGGGACTTGGTTCACAGCAAGAGGCAGATGTCTTAGAAAAAGATGGAAATTGATTGCAAATATTTAAGGAGAAAAAAGCAATCCAATTAATAGTTTCAAGAATCAATAGTGGCTGTGCAAGGCTTGTGGGAGTGTCCTCCAGGAAATGCAAAAGCATTCTGGTTTAGACAGAGTGGTGCAGAGGCTGCTGAGTCCTCTGCCCTGGAGTGCTTCAGAATGGTCAGCAGTAATATGGCTCCAAAAGAGCTTAAAAACTCAATGTTGCCTTATGTTCTAGAGAGCACTTCTTACATACTGCCTATTTATGCCTGTACCCAAACCAAGCCTTTGTGATGTGTGCACGAATTGTTTAATTAACCAGATCCTCACCCAGCTGGGTGCAGAATGGTCCCTGGGACCTCTTCCAGTCATAGTTGTGTGTCTGAGCGCAAAGAAAGGCTCCACCAAGAACCACAGCAGCAAGAGCTGCTGAATCACCACAGCATTTCCAGGCTTGTCTCACTCCCCCCAACACTGCCCTTGAACAGGTAAATGGTTACTTCCAGCTCTGGAGCTAGGGATCTGTTCTCCAGGCCTTCCAGCTCTGTCTAGAAGGGGTCTCACCCTGTGAAATGTCACCCTTCAAGCCAGTCTAAGTCTGCCTGAGGTCACAGGCTCTGCCAGTGCTGCCTTGGCTGGAGGTGGGATGGCTGCTTGCCCCTGGCCAGCACCTGCCACCCAGAGGGATGCCATGGACCTGGCCCCTCACACACAGGCATAGCCAACCAGCTTTATCTCATCCTCCCCTTCCTCCCCAGCTTGATCAAAACTGGCTCACATCGCTGGCCCCAGAGAGAGGCCATGCCCAGCAGAGCTGTCCATTTGCCTAGCAAGCCTCAGACAGTGCCTACAGAGCACAGCAGCACACGCGCTGAGCATCCCTCTGCTCACACACCTTCCACATCCCCAGCAGTTCTGGGACTGCTGGAGGCAGAACTGCTCCTCCTGGGCTCCTCCTCCTTGAATTTATCAAATATCCTCCCCCCCCCCCCCCAATCTGTTTATATATTTGACCTTTAAGTATCCTGTAGCCATCAGGCAGGAATAACATCCACTTGAGGTGATACAGCCACAATCTTCATCGAGATCTCTGCATTCTGCCAAGATCTAAACAATGGTAATTCATGCAGGGGGCAGGAAAAGCCTTCAGCTTTCTGATATGCTTATCAAAACCCGTATCTCAAAGAGCCAGAAAGAAAACAAGGCTGATAAGTTTGCTGAGAGAGAAGCATCTTGGGAACTGGGGTAGGAAAACTCAGGCTCTTCCTTGCCTTCAGAGCTGGCTAAGCCAAACAAACTGCCTCTTCCTGTTTCCCAGAGAGTTTTCCCAAAGCAGATCTGCTCCCTAAAAGCAAACACAAGTTGCTGTAGTACTCCGGATTTCAGCCAGGGGCAAATCTTCAGAGGCTGAACGGTGATGCTGGAAATTCTCACAGTGCTTCCCCCCAAACTCTTTGGAAAATTCCAACCAGTAGTGGTCAGGATCATTCTTTCCCAAGACTCTCTGCTTCCTTTTAATTGTTTCTTCTTCTTCTGAGGTTCCACACCAAGTTCCTGAGAGCACTCTCCCAGAGGTGATCTGCTGTCCTGGAAAAGCCACAGTGTCTCTGCTGCTGGGCTTGTGCCAGACCCAGTCTGTGGGCTGCATGAAAACCCAGACAACTCTGCCCCCCAGCAGCCAGGCACATGCCAGTTCATAACTGCCAGTGAGATAGCATTTCAGGAGAAATCTTCCCAAGGCCCCCAGCTCCAGGTAACTCCTGAGTTGGGGCTCCATTTCTTTAGCAGCTTTTCACAGTCTCCTGCTTCTTGGCTATTTTGGTGGATTTCTTAAAGACACTTAGCAAGAGCTGCTCAGGGCACTTCCTTAAGCTTCTGTGTTAACTAAAAATAAGAAATGACAGCCTGAGGCATCCACAAAGACTTGTCAGGCTTCAGTGGGAATGGCAATGGGTTTTCCTCACTAAGAATCCCCCACTGTGGCTGTCAAAAAGGCACTAGTGGCAGGAGTCACATGTAAGGAGAAAAGTCTCTCCTATAGCCTCTACTCTCTCTCAGTCTTGGTTTAGAACTGCTAAGACCTGCAGAGCCAAGCCACCAAAAGTACAAGCTGGACCTTGTCTGTGTGGGAACAATTTCTCTCATGGAACTTCCAGACACTGATGTTTCTAGACAAGCCCAAAATTGCCACTTGAATCACTTCTTGGAGGTATTCTGGCACTTCTGCTTTTTGCCTAAGAGAATGGAGAACCAGATGAGAAAGTCAAAGCACACAGAGAACATGGCCTGGCCAGACCTGTAGTGAAATCCACACTAATTCTATAAAGCTTTGTCCTTTGCTCGAGCATAAAGGTGTTGGGCATTTGTCATAAGCACCATTTAACAACACAACTTCCAATAGAATTCTCAGGTTAGAAGCCCTTAAGCATTTCCTTTCTTTCTGATGTGTTTTACCTTTCCAGATTCAGTTAGTTTCTAGATACCAGCTACAGCTTACTCAGGAGGCTTGGCTTCTTTTTTATTGTGATTAAAGTACCTCCTGGAGGTGACACTTGGATTCTTGACATGGTTGTCCCCTTCCACACCTTTATCTTTGCTTTACTTCGTATTTTCAACTAAAGTATTTATTAACATATCTTTTCCCCCTCCTACTCACTGAAGTCTCTGTTTCATGCTTTGATTTCTTCTCTCCATCCCTCCCATCCCACTTTCTCATTTTCACCAGCATTTGTTGAGCACCCTGCAGTGGCTCAGGTATGCTAAGTGGTCCTTTCTCATGCCTGATTCTCAGCCTTGGCCCAGAGCCTCACCGTCCCTTCCAGAGGCATGCCCTCCTCTGCTCAGCACAGGTTTGGGCGCTGCAGGGCAGGGCATCACGCGGAGGGAAACGTGCCAAATCTGGGATCAGCGTCAAAACTATTTTCTCACTGAGGCTAAACAAACAAACTTGAGCAAATGAGGAAGGAAGGGAGGAAGGAGAGGATCTGCCAAGTTTTTGGTGAGAGGTGACTTAATATTTCTAAGCTACAAACCCCTTAAACCTGGGTTTAATCTCAGAGCTGGCAGGCTCCCAAGGAGCTCCGTGCAGCCTGGCTGGCACGGCCGCAGCTCCTTCCCGCTGGGGTGATGGCTTCAGCCCTTCTGCAGGGCTCCAGGAGCACCTCGCTCCAACAGAGGTGTCCATTAGAGGGCATTAGACGCCACTGAAAGCCCTGAAGGTTGACCCGAGTCAAGAGAAACTGCTTCTCGCTTGGTGAATGAGTGGTGGGTTTGTGCCCTTCCCCTGACAGGTGTCTCATGGACTTAGCTGACATGTGCTGGGGAGATTTCAAAACACGAACAAACTTCTTCTGGAAGATTAAGCCTTGGATTTTCCTTTGTATTCTCTGCTTCCCAGCTCCTCCTTGACTGCAAGGGGATCTGTTAAATGTGAACAGAGCAAGCAGAAGATCTGCCTAGATTAACAGCAATCACAGCATGCTGGGTTATCTTCAGAAACAGCAGAGATTCTATTCAGAATATTCCCACTGGAACATTTAGCCCAGGAAGTCCAAGCAGCAAAGGATAATTCCAACTGTAGCACAATTTCTAACTGCAAATATTTCTCTGCCAGTAGAATTCTCATTTGGATGCAAAACACCAGCAGTGTAACCCCTGATACCTGAGCTGAGACAATGAAACAGTCCAGTCCCAGGACATCCTGAGAGCTCAGGAAACCTGAAGGAATTTAATGGCACTGAGGCTTGTGCCATGCTCTGGAAATGGATCAAGACCTAGGAAGTGAGTGTCTGCCACTTTGCCTTTGAGGAATAGTTAAGCTCTCTGCAAATCCTAGGTGAGGTTTGTATGATCACAATCACTCCTGTGTTTCTGCTCTGAAACTTCAGAGCAATGAGATAATTTTGTAGACCATCTCTTTTTTTCCTCCCCCAGCAAGCAGTGCCTTGCCCAGATATTAGTCATTTGCAGAGGTTACTTAAATATTATAAAGCAGTATTTTAATTGCTCTGGGTGAGTAATCAGCTCAGCCTACATTATCATATTGCCCCAAGGATAATTCATGGTTATCACTTCCTCTCCCAAAATTCTGGTTCCTTGTCTGTCATAAGGTAGGGGTCACAAAGAGGAGGAGGAGGAGCAGCTGGACTTTGTGACTTTAACATTGACTGATACTTTCTGGCTTCTTTTCTGGGTGATCTCATGGAAAGGGCAGGAGTTTTAGCCAGAGAAAACAGGCTGGAGGTCTGGAGTGTCACTGGGATGAGAGCCAGAGAGGCCAAAATGTGGTAAGGGCTGCAGGCCAGTCACGAACCTCTTGTGCTCTTTCACTGCAAGGTGCTTGCATTAGATTCAGTCTTCCAGGTGAAGTGATTGCACTGTTGCTTCCCAGTGGTACTGCAACACTTCAGCACTGGTTTTCAGTGCTGTTTTTCTGGGTAGGCCTCACATAAAGAATTTTTCTGGCCATTGCTCTTGCCAGAGCATCCAGCATCCTTCCAGCCCCTCCCAAGGCTGGATAGTCCTACAGATTTAGTACACCCACACTGCCTGTTGTGAGGCACCTTCCTGTTCTCCAGCACTGTGAGTGAATCCATCTAAGAACAACCCTCTTAAACCTGCCAGAACTGTTGCTGGATGCCTCTTAAGCAAACCCTGGTACATTTGCACACCTCTTTCACTTGGTAGCAAAGGCAGCTAAGGGTACATCCACCTGGGAACATGCAGGCTCCTCTGGCTGGTTTCTGCAGGACAAGACACATTCATCCCTCTCCTCTCAAGCTCTATTACACTCCCCCCTACCCTGCATACTGCAAGGTGCAACCTGCAGTGTCTCCACTGCAAGCAATGCTCCTTCTGGGTGATGCCTCATCCTTACTGCAGGAGGCAGGAGTCTGTAAAACCACTTTATCTTTGCTTGAGTGCTTGCCTTCACACAGCTTTGTGTGGTGCCTTGTGATCAGCTGTGTCACAGGCTACTCACACCCAGCCAAACCTACCCAGCAGGTCACAGACCAAAGCTCAGCACTCAGATCAGCTGTGAAATTAAAAGCAATCTCAGCTTGCACAGTAAAAGACTGGGGCTGACCCTTTTCCCCCTGTGCTAGCTCAGCTGATTTCAGATTGCAATCACATAGTGTCAGAGCCAGGATTTGGATTCAGTAACATCAGCACATCCATCAAGTGTGTCTTTTGTTGCAGCATCCAAGGTTTAAGCTCTGCTGACACAAGAGCATTCATACCTCACTCCTGCTCCATTCAGGCGTGCCAGAGTGCTGCTCTCAGATCTGCTTCTACAGGTATGAGTCAATGATTGAGCAGAAACCTGCATGTATTCACAGCTGGGGTATCTGGACTCTTGTTTTAGCTCACTTTAAACACAGACCTTGTGCAGCATGCAGAAGTGTCCCTGGACCAGCCTGCTCACCACCAGTGACATTCCCTTCTTCCTCTCTCTTCTTAATCAGGTGTACAAGAGGGACTGAAGAGGGGAAGTGCCTGATGGAAAGCTAAGTCTGTAAGAGCTGGGAGGATCTCAAGACAGGAATTTAATTTTCTGCTTCCTAACCATCCTCTTGTAAGCCCCATGTTAGCCTCTCTGAATTTATGAATATAAAGACTCTTTGTTGCTGAACAGTTTTTATCAACTGCTGCTCTATTTCCTTTCCATGAGTCATCCTATTAGCTTATGCTGCCCTATTTAATTCCAACACTGCTGAAGCCCACACAAGCTTTTCTAAAATAAAATCTGGGGGGTGGGGAAAGCTTATTTGAAACAGACATCAAGTGGTTGGCATGGATGGTCCACGGCCCTGCCCCGAGGATACAACACCTGCAGCTTTGCTGGGCTTCCAAATGATGCTGAGCAGCATGGAGTGGCTCAGAGCTGCTGCTAAATGGGGCTGAAAACAGAGAATGGACAGAAAAGTAACAGCACAACTCTTTGAAAACCCCTGAGGAGAAACAGAGGAAGGTAAATTTTAACCCCCACTGAAATTAATTGGGTTTGAGGGTCGTGATTTCCCTGGGTGATAGGTAGGTAGGTAGATGGATAAATGGATGGATGGATAGATAGATAGACAGATAGAGGGATGACTGTACAGATGGATGGATAGATAGATAAGCAGATAGATGAGAGAGAGATGAGAGGTAGCTAGATGAGAGATGAATGGGTATTTGCCAAATCTGCAGACACTTGCTAAGCAACCTGGGGTTCTATTTTTGGGGCTGTCTTCGAAGCAGTGCTGCACTTGGCACTGCACAATGCTTTCATCAATGGTAAATTGTGGCCCAGCTGGCACTAATGTCAAGGTCTCAGTCTGGAGTTATAATTAATTGCCTGCCTGCTACCTCCTAGTAAACTCTAGGAAGTAACTCAGGGGCCTATGGTACTACCTTCTATCATCTTTCCCTTTGTATAGATAAAGCCAGGAAGAAAAAGAGTAGTAGGAGGGAGCTGCTGGGCACGTGGAGGGCTGTTTCTTGGTCCTGAGAACAGTGGGCATCTGATTATTTTTAATCCCTTAAGCTACAGCACACCTGGCACTGTGAGGGATGTGGCCTCCTGTTAACACCATGTTCACAGTTGCCCTTCCCTGGTGAACTCTTTTTATTATAGTTTATTATTCCTATCTGGCCACACAGGCAGTGAAGATGTTGGAGAATCAAACTGCTGGCCACTAGGAGCTATTGTTGCCCCAAGCTTGAACCTGACCCTTTAGGAATCTGGGCACTCATTACCCACCTTGCATTTCTGCAACCTTTTTTTTCATCATGGGTGCAGTCCTGCAGGACCACAGACTTCCTAAATATCATCCTGGGACATCACAGCAGCAGTCACAGAAAGACACCACCCCTGCCTTACTTGCCTTGTAACAGGGATTGAGAAATCGGAAGGAAGCGTTCCAAAGCGGCACAGGGCAGGGAAAAATGCCAAGCTCTCTCCAGAGTATGTAGTGTGACAGGAAAAGCCAGTTCCAAAAGAAAGGAGGGAGAAGGCAAGAGGGAGAAATACTTCCTGCCTCAGTAAGAAAGGAAAGGATAAGGTTACACCTGTGAAGCTTCCTCCAGCATAATCCTGCAACAGAATTGCTGTGTTAGACAGGCTGCAAGTGGTTAATTCCATCTTTCCCTGCCATATACAGAAACAGTTGCACTGCTATAGAAGTCTATTTCTGTTTTGAAAAGCAAAAGCATGAGGCAGTCCCATGCACTTTTACAGCTGTGTAGCTGCATCTTTATCAGAACTTTCACTGCACATTGATCTAAGCTTAACAAAAAAAGAGATTACATCCTTCCCTGACACAGTGCTGGCAGTGCAACCTTCAACTACAGACCAAAAGGGCACAGATTGAGCTGTCTTGTGAGACTGGAGGCCTTATCACAGCAGCGTGGAAGAGATTCTGACTGCATTTTAAAGATTAGAAGCTGCACAGACATAAATTGAGCATGAGTGAGTGTGCCCAGCCTCCACGTGATGGCTTTGTCACCTCACACCGCAGCAGTGTGACACAGCTCTCTGCTGTACACTGAGCTGTTTGCACTGCAGCAGCTTGTAAGGACTCCCGCTGAAACCCAGAGCCCTTTGTATCAGCTGCTGTACAAATACGGATGGAAAGGAAATCCCTTCCTTGCAACCGCAAAAGATGAAGCAGGCAGAAGTCAGGAGGGCAACCAGAAGTACAGAAAGCTGGCACGACCGGCTGGGTGGCCAAGCAGCACAGGGCAGGCTCCTGGCTCCCAGAGCAGTGCCCTTCCTGCTGGAGAGCTGCCTCTGCCCCAGATCCTCAGAGAGCAGCTGCATTGTCTCTAGGAGAATGCAGGCTTGGAGCTTAGCAGCTCCAAGTGAGGATAAACACTAAGCAGCAGCTTCTAGTTTGGACACTATGGCAACAAAAAGTTGAGTTTAGTCGCTCCTGAGTACAGCAGTGGAAGGTTCTGTATGTAAGACCTGCCCTCCCTCTGCGGAGCTCTTGTCAGCACTGCCTCGTGTGCTCCTGTGCACGCTGCCATCAGCCTCCTAATTGCACTGTGAGCTGTGGCTGGTGGCACAGGATGTGTGTCCCATATGACACTGCACCACGAGGAGATCTGCTGGCAGTGCACAGGCATTCAGCACCCGGGGTGTGCAGCTCCTGCCCTCAGCCTCCCCAGGGATGCAAGGACAGCCCCTGGGTTGAAGCGCTGGACTCTGGCTCTGGAGGAGTTTTGGTTCTTCTAGAGACTGTTCCCTAGAACCTGTGGTAAATCCTTGATCTCTGGTCTGAATTTGTGCATTCACCTGCAAAACAATGCTAATAATAAGCAGTGCAAAGCCACTGTGAGCCCTACGTCTTTAAAGCCATCATTTTCTGAGTACAAAGTGTTCTCAGCAGCACAGCACAGGATGCCTGACAGAGAAGCAGGATTTACAGCCCAAATTCTACCATGCACATTTCTAACCTGCAGAGTGGTGCTGAACTGGGCTGTGTCCTTCCTGTGCATGCCTGGCTACAGGCTTACATTTCAAGCATGCTCCCTCTCCCCTGTGTCTCAGGGCATTGCTTCTGTTTGCCTTACTATCGATCTTTACACTACTATTTATTGAAGTTTGTGATGTAATATTTACTTTAAGACTCCTTTACACCACTCTGTACACAGCAGGCACAGACACACGTTCACAGTGGAGTGTGAAAGGCTCTGCAAGCTCCCATTTTCTCCCCTCTCTCTTCCACCTATTCCCAGCACTTTTACAACCCATCATAACGAGGTCCAGAAGAGCTCTCAAGAAATTGTTGCTGTCCAACCTCCAGCTTCAAAGAACCTCCATTTTTGTCACATCCTTCCCCTTTTCTGTAGCCCCTGTAGCAGCAGGCTTGGATGCAACCCACCCAAATATTTCCAGGCTGGGCTCCCTATCAGCTCAGGCCTGCCTCTGGTCTGTAAGCAAATACTCTTTATCTATAAGCAATCTGCTCTTTCCCAACTCTGCCACAGCAGGAATGCAGCCTCCTCCGTTTCCAGGCGGGAGCTGTCAGCCACAGCCCTGTGGCTCCCCAACATGCTGCCTTTTGCTCTTCTCATTATTTGATTGACCTGCTTTACAGAATGCAGGCAGCCTATCCCTTCCACTCCTCCTGCTGAACTCAGCTTGCTCTTCCACAAACTGAATTTGCAGACAATTTACTGAAATCCACCATGGCAGCTTTCCCGTGGTTGGTTTTCCCTCTGTTTGCATAACCCTGCCAGCCCAGTGCCAAAACACAGAGTTCATAAAAAGCAAAACCTGCTCTTCCTGTTGCAGCCTTGTTCAACACTTCATTGCTGAGCAGGACTCACTTCATGTCTCTGCCTCAGGCCAGGTATTTTATTTTACAAGAGGCTATTTCCCATTTACACAAAAGTGACCAACAGCACTGGAACCACTCTGGAGGCCCTGCTGCCACCTTCTCCCTTGCACTCAGAGTCAGCCCTTACCCTGACTCGTTCTGTGACTGATTTCACATTCCTCTGGTCTCACATCAGCTTCCCAACCCCAGCTCTTGTTGGCTAAGCATGAGCTCATCGAGCAGGAGAGAGCCCACAGCCCACAGCACTTGTGGAGGCAGTGCTCCTGCTCTGAAAGGTTGCTTTGGGACACTCAGCTCTCCTAGCCCCTACCTACCAAATACCACCCCCCAGGGCAGTGCATGCTGCTGAGACAGGAGGAGAACAGCCTCTAGCTCCAGGTCCACCCTAAGCACAAGTGAGTCCTGAAGGGTGGGCTGCAGGACATGTTCTGCTTCCTCTTCACCCTGCCCTGCCCACCCGGGGCTTCTGCTGCAGCTTCTCCTCTCCAGCAGGCTCTGTCTGGAATATTTAACTGTGCTGCACTTAGCAGGAGCAGGGAACAAGAAGCAGGACAGAAGAATAAGCAGCCAACATAAATCTGTCACAGGGCAACATCAGATCTAGGTGGTTCTGGATAGATTCTCCTCCAGCATATCAAAGGGAAATGAATGTCTCACAGGTAGGTCTGTCTCACCTCACAGCCCCCCTGGGCTGAGAGCTGCTTGGGCAGCCCTGCCAGCCAGACCTCTGTGCCCTAAAGGTGGAAGTCAAATTAGGGATCTGGCATTCTGGGGAAGGAAGGGAAGCAAGTCTGCAAAGCAAACAAAACCCAAGGGGGACCAAAACCAGACAAGAGCTTGGCCATGTCTGCCTGGAGTCTGCAGCTGCACTGGCAAGGAGACCCAGAGGCATCATCTCTCACACAGCTTCTGGGCTGCCTGCCTGGACTGCTTTGTGGCAGGAGGAGACAGCAGGAGGGAAGAGGCTGAGGCTGAGGCTTTGACTTTCTTTCATCTGCTTTGAACAGGAAGCAGGCCAGGACTGGACTCTGCTCAGCCCCGTCTCTGCATTCAGTCAAGTGGCAGACGGTGACTGCTGAAGGGCACTGTCCCTGTCCTGCACAAATCCCAGCATGTCACCAGGCCTGACTCTCTACTGTTTAACACCTCTGCCTTAGTTTCTTTTATTCCCTCATAGCACATTTTGCTTGGATGTAGGAGGCTTCTAAATCTGCAGGGTAGAAAAGAAACTAATCCACCAAATAATGAAATATTCCACTGCACCGTTCTTCAGTTCTCACAGGACTAAGCATCTCTGCCCAGGAGCACTGCTACCACTCCTGAACTCAGCTGGTTGGGGTTAAGCTTGGTTTAAGTCTGGGCTTAACGACTTACCCAAACTCACCTAGGAGGAGGTAGCCCAGCTAGGAAGAAAAGCCAGTGCTTCTGCTCCTACACCCCATGCTTGGGCCTTGTCTCCTCTCTGGTTTTAATGAGCCAATTAGAACATTTTCAACCCTGGTCATAATGAGAACCTTGGTGTTTTGCACCCTTGTGAACAAGCAGATAGAATGACAGAGCAGAGCTGGGGAACTGAAGCCAAGGGAACACAAACCAGCTCAGTGCCATTTGTCAGTGCAGAGAGGAAATGAATGTCAGCTCAAATCACAGGGAAACACTGCAGCCTGCCTGCTCCTGCCAGCCAGCCACCCCTCCTGCAAGGAGCCTGCACACCGCCACGCAGATGAAAGCTGGTGGCAGCTGAGGTCAGGGAAAACACAGGAAGCCAACATGCTTCAGGAGGGCTGTTTCAAACAAGAAGTGAAATAGCTGTGTGGCAGGGGTCAGTGCTACTGGAGATGATGCTCTGAGGGTGTGGATTCAGGGACCCTTTGCTGCTGTTTAGGCCAGTTCACATCCAGGACTCTCAGCATGAGCTTCAGCCATCTGAGATAACAGCTCTTGGAATTTCAGTGGGTAAATATAGCACAGATGTTTCTGAAAGCAGCTCCCTTACAAGGTGCCCACGGCTGGCTGACAGAGAAGCAACAGTTTTGAACCTCAAAGGAATAAAGCCAAGCCTCTGCCTCCTGTATTGCAGTGCAGCTACACATCACCGAAGTGCTGCATTCATCACTGGGCCTTCTGCTCTACTTATTATACCCAAGGCTGTGCTCCAGAAGTTATAAAATCCCAAACAGACCAAAAGAATGCAGAGGGGGAAAAAATGTCCCTGCAGTCTCTCTCTGCTATTCCATCTGTGCAGCTTTTCCACAGCACACACTTTCAGCAGACCTCTACAGATTAACCCCTTAGGCACCAGATGTGCATCAACTGGAGACCATTCACAGAAAACTCCTCCTAATTTGCATGCTGAGCAACGGAGAACAAGCTACAGAGCAGTGGGGGAGAAAGGGACAGAGCACTGGCAGCTCAGAACTCCAGTGTGGGAGGCAGCTTTGCCTCATGTGTGAGGCATCTGTGGGAAAAGCAGAGATGCTGCTGCTGGCCGCTCCAGGATGACCCTGAGCAAGGGCCTGCAGCTCCCTGCTTGCCCCACAACCACTCTTTGCCTTTTCTAGTCAGACTGTAACAGCTGACACTTCACAGCAGCATTTCATGGCAAGGAATACACTCGAGCAGGGGTGGCAGGGAGAGACTGAGAGGGGCAAAGACCGCTTAGATTTACAGAAGGTATTTCCAGGCTGTGGGACTGCAAAGCCCACTGCACAGGGCTGCTACACTCTGAACAGGTTTTGGGTGTTGCTTTATTTGTATCTCAAGCTCTTTAACCTTTCAGCTTGCAGGACTGTCACCTGGGCCACCCTCACCTTCTGCTGAGCTTTGGGGCTATCTGACCACTGCTTGGGAAGTTCACCAAGCCACAATTTTGGGCTAAGGCTTTTCAAAGAGACAAAGGAAATTTTTTTTTCCACCCAGTAATTCAGTAAGCACTGAGCACACAACCCTCACTGCTGCTGAAAATATCATCCTGTTAGAGTTGGGCCTTTGTTAGGTTCTCTCACATGTCAATAATCCATCCTTCTTTACATTTTTTCCTCTTAGGGAAGATTAGCTCTAAGGCCTGCACATGCCTAGCACAAGGCACCTTCCTCTCACAGCCACCTAAGAGCTCGTTAGAGCCTTAGCTCCCCTACTCTGTGAGGACAGACAGGACCTGGCTGTGACAATTGCTGTAAGAAAGCCCAAAGGGGAGGTCATGCAGGACAGACTGATGCTCCCAGTGCAGGTCTCTACCCACAGGATCACCCTTCAGCCAAGGCAAATGCCATTCCCAGTGGTAAAGACTCAGCCCCTCAAAACTTTTACTGCTTCCCCAGGTCCCTGGAATCTTGAGACAGCCAAAGCTGTGTTTTCCAGCATGCACTGTGCCAGTCACAGCAGCTAACCATTTCTCTGCTGCTCACCATCCTCTTCACTGCAATCCCCTTTTCCCTATTTTGCCCTCTCTTTTTCCTTCCCATTTGGCTTTTTCTTTCACCTCCTCTATTGCCTCCACAAACTCAGGAAGAACTTTTGCCATCCTGACAAGGCTACTCAAACCAATCAGGAGCTTGTGAATTATTAACAGTGTAGACTATAAATAGCATCATTTCAATGCCAGCCAGACCACCAAGATGCATGCAGTGGTGCACAGATCAGCTGCCGTGGCCCTGCTGTGGCTGCCCTTGACTGTTCCCTCACCTACCAGTTCTCAGGAGTGCTTTCTAGGACGGCAGCTCTAAGAGGAGGGGGGACATTACTTGTGAGCCTGAGAAAGCACCATGGGCTTTTTCCAGCCCTCTGCTATGTGTTTTCCACTCCCTTTGCTGACCCAGCTTCCTGAGGTCTGTCTGCATTCCAAACAACCACAACTCACAGAAGCGGAGGTCCCTGAGCAGAGTAACCTTGTTGGGGTGCCTTGTGCAAGCTGAATGAAGCCCAGCACAATGAGCAGAACTTGGACAGCCACTGTGATCCACATAGAGTGCTGATCTCCAGCAGAGTTCACAAACCAGAACGAGCTGCCTTTCAGTGGTGGAAGCCATCCAGCAGGAAGCCATAGCAATGGAAATGAAGCACAGCAGGCTGTGGAGTCTTGCAAGTAGCTAGCGGCCAGGAAAGGCAGGAAGCAAACACCTAGGCTCATTTTACAAAGCCCAGATAATATTACAAAGAGAAAACAGCTCCCAGACCGATGAATATAGAAGCAGCATGGTCCCTTAACTGGGACACACACTCATTTCTGATGGTTTTCCTAGTCCAGGGTAAGGGCTGACTGAGTCAAAAAGACTTCAACGAAGCTGGTTAGGAAGCACACAATTAGAAATCAGTTTTTAAAGAGAGAAGAAAAACCAGCTGAACTGGGTCTGGCTGGATTCACTGTGTCAAAACACAACATGTGAAATAAGCAGATCCTGGTGCTCCAGCAGCCTGGGGAACAGCTCTGTACCTTGGAAAGTATTTCCAAGACAGGCAGACAACAAAAGTCCTTTCATTTGTGAATGCTTACTCCAGTGTGTAAAGTCTCGATGGAGAGAGATGGCTCTGAAGTTTATGAGCTTCCCAGCTGAACAGCACTGTGCAGACTTGGCAGCTGCACCCATAAAAGGAAGATAATGGAAAACAAACACATCAGCCTGGAGTGATTTGTGCAGCCTTGCAGGGCCCTGCTGCATGTGACTGTGTGGGGTATGCAGCTTGGTGCCACCCTTGATCCTACAGCTATGCCTCACCAGTGAAGAAAATCATTCACTTGCAGGGAAAATAAACATGACAAGAGTGCCAAGAAAGGGAAGCATGGATTTTTTTTATCCACTCAAGTTTTGACTGACTTTTAGAAAGCTACATTTTACTGACCAGATTAGTTGAGTTGGTAGCTTGCTGATGGCAGAATCCAGCTTTCCACTTCTCCTGCTCTGGCTTCAGACAGAAGACAACAGCCCTTCCAGCTGGGCATAAAAAGAGAAAGTGCTTGGAATGTTTCCAGGACAGCCTGTGACACCAAACAATTTCTAATAAGCTTGCAAAAACCTAGGAATTTACAGATCACAATTTGCCCCTGTGTCTATGCCACACAAAATGTCAACAGGGAAGTTCAAAGGTTGGCATTTGAGTCTGGTGTTGTAAAGACTGGACAAGAGTGTCACTGCTGGAAATCCTCTCTGGTTGAAGGTGCATTGAATCGGATTAAATTATACTCCCCTGTCATACAAAGACCAGGCTAAATGAGTTAATCAGCTCTCCTGGTCCTCCAATCTATTACATTAACGAGCAGAAAGCACCAGCTATTGGAACAGGACTCAGAAATACAGAGACTTAAAGAAATAACAGATTTGCTTCTTTTTAAAACACAACAGCAAGAAAGCCAGCACCACGGTGACACTGCTGCAAAGCTGCATAACTCACTGCTATCTCTCCCTGGCTGTAAGAGCACCCCAAGGTAAGCAAACAGAACCCAGCCTTGCTCTGGCCATAGGTGAGGCTCAAACCCTCAGGAGCAATCTTACAAAGTGACTCACCTCAGCTATGAGTTGGCTTGGTCCAAGCATTCATAACTTATGAGTAACTCCAAAGCAGCATTTCACAATATTCACTGGCTACAAATCTGCCTTGTTATAAGAAGTTGTTGAGGGATTAAGTGAAGATAGCTGCTTAGGGCTTGTCCATCTGCAGACAGAGGACAGAGCAGCAACAGGATTATGCTGCTAAAAAGTACTGTGTCAAATCAGTGCTATGATGTGCTGAGAGAGTTTGTACAAACCGCTGTTAATCCATGCTACTGTCTGGACCACCAAGAATATTCAGAGCTTTTTCCTGCTCCTTTCTTTGACCTTGCCTCCCTATGTGATTTAAAAAATGCTTCACTGGCCTTGCTTACATTAAGGTAATTTCTGGATGTTGGTAGAGCTGAAAGGCTAATCCATACAGCTATTGCAACTAGACCACTGCTCTGGAGTAAAATCAGAGTTATTATCTGCAGTTAGTTAGCCTGCTGTGTGCTTTTTGAAGTCCAAAGAGAAAGCAAGGAAGCATCACCTAGTCTAGGAGAGGGGCACAACTTAGATATGTAAAAAGAAAAAGGGTAAAGGAAGGGGACAGGGGAACACAGACATCAATACAAAATCACAGAGAGAATGAGGAGGCCTCAGGGTCTCTTCCTCCAAGTGGTTTATGGACAACTCCATTTAGCAGTAAATGTAAACCTCTCTTATGAACCAGACCTTGCTGGATGTCCATGCTGAAATATTCATGTTTAGCTTTCCATCCGCTGGTTAGGGAGTATGAAACCAAGTGCAGCCACTGCCCTACACATGTTCTGCAGTCACAGAAGCTCTGACCTACTTTTTTAGCCTGGGTAAAAGTTAATCCTGGGGGAAACTTCCACCCACCACAGTGTAGCCTTGCAGTCCTGTGCTCCAACAGGCATCAAGGATGTCACAACCTGGCTTAAAAGGTAATGGAGGCAACCTCTAACTTGCTGTGCCAGGAATGTTTGCTGCTGGGTGGCCATTTAAGCAACATGGTCTCTTCTCCCATGCAACCAGCACCAGAACAAGAGCACAGTCTCAAACTCTGACAGGGGAAGTTTAGGCTGGAGGTGAGGAGAAAGTTCATCACAGAGAGAGTTGTTAGCCATTGGAACGGGCTGCCCAGGGAGGTGTTCATGAGGGGATTGGACGTGGCACTTGGTGCCATGGTTACTATACCATGAGGTCTTGGGTGACTGGCTGGACTTGATGATCTTTGAGGTCTTTTCCAACCTCATTGATTCTATGATTAGGACACTTCTCATCCCATCTGAGGGCTGCAGTTCATCAACACCACCTCACCCGTGCACGCCCATGACAACAGTCAATCCAAACAGCCTTTCGACTGCGATCCTGGGGGGTGCCAGTGGTTCTTCTCTGTACTGTGAATCCCCCAAGGTTTCGAGGCAGCCAGCTCGCTGCAGATTTAGTCCCTTTATATAGTGAAACTTGACTCATCTTTTGGCACGGATGCAGCTGGAAAATGTGGCTGTAACGTGTCTGTAACTGCAGTCCCTGCCAGCACAGCACCGCGGCCCCAGCCTCGCCACCTGTCCCTGCCGGGCACCGTCTCCCCCATAGCCCGAAGCCGAGGGGCGCGTTCTCGCGTGTCCTGCAGCCTTTCCTCTCACAGCCTGCCTGTTCGCACCGTCTCCAGGCACATTAGGCGGGGTTTCGCAGGGCGGACAGGGCCGAGTTCCACAGGGCAGGGAGAGCGGGAAGCCCGCGCGGGTGGGAAGGGCGAGGCCCCGGGGCCACGCTGCCGCGAACCGGAGCCAAGAGGCGCACGGCCGCAGAACAGGACGAGTCCAGGGCCGAGGCAGCGCAACCTATCTGCGGGAGAGGGCAGGGAAGGGAGGGAAGCTCAGCTGCCCAGGGCACGGCTGCCAGCGGGAGGAGCGAGCGAGGGCGCGTCCCGGCCGCCCCTCCCCGCGCCGCTACATCCCGCGCCGCTGCCGCCATTTTGTCCCAGTGCCTGCGTCCCCGGCCAGCCACCGTTCCTCCGCTCCGTTGCAGATCCCGAACCGGTGCGAAGGGCGTCCCGTAGATGGCCAGCTTTCCCCTGAGTGTTAACGAGAAGCTCATCGGTGAGCGGCGGGCGCGGCCGGGGGCGCGGGGCGGGGTGGGCTTGGGCCTGGGGAGGCCGGGCCGGGAGGGGTTAACGCCGTCCGTGGCCAGTTCGGCGGCTCCGCGAGCGGGGCTGGTTCCGCGCGCGGCCGTCGGGGTGCGGAGATGCCGCTCCGCGGGCGGGGGGAGCCGGGGCCGGGCTGCGGCGTTCCGCAGGACCCGAGAGCCTTCCCCTCGCCGCTTTCTCTCCCATTTCGTGGTGTGCTCGCCGAGGGGAGCAGACCGGCTCGGGCCTCCTGGCTCTGCGAGGCACTGGGATCCGTGTCCCGAAGATAAAGGCGGCTGCAGTGGGAGCGCTGAAGCCCTGTCCCCGCAGCGCGGCGGCGGCCGGGACCGGGCTGGGCTGTGCATCCTTGGGCTGTGGGGCAGGGAATGGGCTGGGCCGGCCGCGCCGTGCCAGCTGCCCGCTGCTTGTGGCTTGAATCGGGAAAGGAAGGCGAGATGCCGCACTGTGCGAGTGTGCTCACGGTTTCTCTCCGGAGCAGGAAGGTTATTATTTGGTATCTTATTTGCTGTTCAAGTGTCAGGCGAACTTCGAGCGTAGCTCTACTGCTGTGTCTAGAGCTATAGTTACAGTAATTGAAGCAATAACTAATTTCAGTACATTTTTATATGAGTTCTGTTTCTGGTATGGAGCTGCGATATGACTTCGGTGACAACCAGGATATTTTAACACTGAGCTGTTAATTTTCGGTGACTCAAACTCTGAACTGAGCTTAGTCCTTTGGTTGCTTTTACCCGGTGACAATAAAACCCCTTCCCAAGGACTTAAATGCCGTGAAGTAAAAGCGAAATCCTTCCCCTGTTGCGGGGTTCCTTTGTAGCCTTTTCGATGATGCTGGCTCTTTTTTAAACGTGGCGTTTCCTCTTTGTTCCTTTTCAGCACGCTCACGCACCATAGGAGAGCTCTTAGCCCCAACTTCTCCTTTTGACAAGAAGTGTGGCCGTGAAAACTGGACTGTTGCCTTTGCTCCCGATGGATCTTACTTTGCTTGGTCACAAGGGCATCGCATAGTCAAGCTGGTCCCCTGGGCTCAGTGCCTTAATAACTTGTAAGAAAAACCTTTTTGCTTTTAATTCACTTTGAAGAAAAAAAAAAAAAGAGGTTTTTAGAAGAGGAGATATATTTGAATCTGTTGAAAGCCTCTGTTGGCTTTTTAGGCTTTGGTGTCTTTGGGAAAAACGTTCTTCTGACTATCAGCCATTGTTTTATCTCCCTCTGTGGCCAGTCAGAGAAACAACTCACAAAGGCTGTGGAGGAGTGATTTATTAATTGATTCAGATGCTCTGAAATGAGGGGAAGTTAGAATGGAAAGGAAATTTAAAGGCTTCAGCAGATCTGGACTTTTTAGTTTCCTATCAGAAAGCTTTTTGGGTTTGGGGAGTTTGCTGAAAGGCAAGCTTCTTTCCTTATCATTTTTACTAAAGTTTAAGCTCCAGAAGACAAGTTTTATTTTCACTTGCAGCTTGTATTTTAATGAAGTTGGTAACCAGCAGTTGCATTTTCATGGCTGGTTACACTTCCCCTCCCTGCAAATCCCACCTCCCTCTTTTTTTCTCCCCCTCTTTCTGGTGCTGGCTTAATTGGTTTTTCCTGTGCTGGCCTCAGGGTCTCTTCCCAATATTTAGTGCATGGAAGTGAACTGCAGGGAACTTCTTGCTCATTTAGCAGAAAGTCTTAGGAGTTCTTGTAACTGATTTTTCTGTAAATGCTTTTAAAATGTTGTTTTTTCACAGTTGGTTAAGGTAATTAATTGCTCTCTAGAGAAGTGAAAATGTGTATTAATTAATGTGTATTTAATTAAAAATGTTAGTGTTGTGTAAGGTTTCCCAGTGTTGGCAGTTTTTCACAGTTAAATGGCTTTTAGAATTTGAAATGTAAAATGTCGTTTTCCAAAGTGTCCATTGTGGCAGCACAGACTTCAGTGTATCACAGAATGGTTCAGGTTGGAAGGGACCTCAGAGATCATCTACTCCAACCTCCCCACCATGGGCAGGGACACCTCTCAGCTAGACTCAACTGCTGAAGGCCTCATCCAGCCTGGTCCTGAATACCCACAGGGAGGAGGCATCCACAGCCTCCCTGAGCCTTCCAGAGTCTCCCCACCTTTGTACTGAAGAACTTCTTCCTCAGCTCCAGTCTAACCCTGCTCTCCCTCAGCTTCAAACCACTCCCCCTTGCCCTATCTCCAGACACCCTCATGAAAAGTCCCTCTGCAGCCTTCCTGTAGGGTCCCTTCAGCTATTGGAAGGCAGCTTTAAGGTCCCCCTGGAACCTTCTCCAGGTTGAACACCCCCAGCTCCCTCAGCCTGTGCTCATAGCAGAGGTGCTCCAGCCCTTGGATCATCTTTGTGGCCTCCTCTGGCCTCACTCCGACAGCTCTCCGTCCTGCTGACACCAGAACTGGAGGCAGGATTGGAGGTGGGGTCTCACTTAGAGGTCTTCTCCAACCTCTATGATTCTGTGACATGAAGGTTGCACAGGATAAGGCAACCTTTTGGAGAGCTGAGGCCAGCAGTGCTCAGTCAGGCTAAGCAGTGCTTAGAGACTTTCTGTTCTGTTTCTTTTTCAAGATGCTTTATGCAGTTTATGTTGCTTTTTTTTGTTGTTTTAACAGCTTGTTGCATGGCACAAAGAATGTTGCAAATTCTCTCAGCACAAGACTTCCAAGGCAGAACAGTGACAGTGGTCAGAAGAACAAGCCCTGTGAGCATATCATAGACTGTGGGGATATTGTCTGGAGCCTTGCCTTTGGGTCCTCGGTGCCTGAGAAGCAGAGCCGCTGCGTGAACATAGAATGGCACCGCTTCAAGTTCGGCCAGGACCAGCTTCTGCTTGCCACAGGCTTGAACAACGGACGCATCAAGATCTGGGATGTGTACACAGGTAGAGTACCTGCAGGATTTGAACTGGGAATTCGACCTCAAATACCAATTAATCTTAAAAAACAGCAAGCAGAAGTGTTCACGTACTGCTGGAGGAGGGAACGGGCTCAGGTCTTGCTTCGAGATGTAAATGGTGGGAGATGAGGCCTTGTAGCTGCAAACTGCTTGAGTATGTGATTGACTCTCTGTTTATTTACTCCAAAATACTCTCTTGGATCTTAGCTTTAATTTGCTTTCAAACTAAGGAAGCTTTCAAAACATGAAGTTGCTCTGTTCTCGACTATGGGGAAGGAGTCTGTTGATGAGGAACCTTTTATTACAGAGTTGCAGCATCCCTGCCCGTGGAGGGGAGGTTGGAGTAGGTGATCTCTAAGGTGCTTTCCAACCTGAGCCATTCTGTGATTATTTTTTAAAGGGAAGAACTGTTCAAATAATGGGGCTGAATCTGAGCTTAGGGGATCTCAACTTGGCTGGTGGCCCAGCTGCTAGATTGGAGACAACTGAAGCTTTAAGAAAATACCAACAAAAAAACCACGTTACTGAGTGCTAGGTCACTTGGTCTTAGCTTACAGATTTAGGCTCAGGACAGAGATGTCTATCAAAAGTCAAGTCTTGCCTTCAGAGGCAGATGGGTGTAGTGTACAGATTTCCTAGCTTTTCAGGAGATTGCCTCTTGGTGCAGAAGAGTCTAAAAGCTTCTTGCTGTAGGCAGCATTCCCACAAAGGAAAATTTGCCTTTTCTGTGCTGTAATTGTGTATTCTGGATTTGTACCCTTAAAGCATTTTGATCTGAATCAAAGCACAGCCCTTCATCTTAAACTCTGATGTTTTTGTGTACCAGGAAAACTCCTCCTTAACCTGATGGACCATACAGAAGTTGTTAGAGATTTAACCTTTGCCCCAGATGGCAGCCTGATCTTAGTGTCTGCATCCAGAGACAAAACACTGAGAGTGTGGGACCTGAAAGATGATGGTATGCACTTTGTCTGCTGTAAGCAGAAATGTCCATGTCCTCTCCTCTTCTATTGCTGTACACTCAGTTGGGTTATTTTTCTGTTAGTCACTCTCTTGCTGTCTTGAAATTCTTTGTGCCCAAAAGCAATAAGCTGGCTTTGGGTTAAGTCAAAAGAGTGCAAAAAGTCACTGTTGGTTGTTTTTTTTTCACTAGGGACAGGATTTAGAGATTGCATGACAGAGGTTTTATTTCTTTATGTCCTTGAGCCCTCAGCTATTTATTTCATTTCTTTATTGCTTCACTTACTGTGTAGAGATGTTGTTTGGGAAAACAGTATCCACTTTTATGATGGCAAAAGTAATTTGGGAGAGCTTTGCAGTCTGACTTTGTCCTGTTGAACAAATTCTCACAGGAATGTCTTTTCCTTTCAGGAAATATGATGAAAGTGTTGAGAGGACACCAGAACTGGGTGTATGCTTGTGCATTCTCTCCAGACTCTTCTACTCTCTGTTCTGTTGGAGCTAGTAAGGCAGTATGTGTCAGAGTTTCTTGTTCCTTGAATCACTGAATATTGTTCATAATCACTTGAAAATCTAAGTAACATTAAGCTTGTGCTCGGTGTCATGAACTTGTAATGTCTGATGGTGCTGTGACAGTGCATGAAATGAAACTAGCCAATGGTGCATCCAGACACTGATTTATCAACTGAACTTGCACTGCTTTTAGTTGAAGAAACTTAAAGTGCTCTCTGAGAAATAGTTCTACACATCTGCACGTGTTCAGAGTATAAAACCAAAGACCACCCAAGCTTCCAGTGTTAAAAGATCCTTAGGCTAATGCATCAAACCATTCTGATAATTGATTTTATCCTTTCTATTTCTTGCTCACTGAAAAGGACTTTTCAAAGTCTGAGCCAGTTGTGGTATCTCCTGCTGAACAAAAATGTTCCTACTTGTTTTCCCATGCAAATGGCACTCGTGTCTAAAAGCTCTAGAATGAAGAACAGCAGACTGGTCTTGATTCCACCCATGTTCTAATTCCCTGCTAGAGAACTGAAAGCAGTGCAGGTAAAGCACCTATGCCATAAGCTGCTTTTCTTGGCACTGAAGAATCAGGATAAAACAGAAGGGGCAATTCAGGCTAGTTAGAGGGGCTTTGCAGGTAGTTTTGTGAGGCCTGGGGATGCTGAATTCAGTCACTGGATACCACTTCATATGGCTGACTGTTAAATGCATTTGATACCTGCAGTGAGCAGTGCAGATAGGCCAGGGGCTAGGCTGAGGCCTGGGGTTTGTCTTTTCTTGAACTAGAGCAGATGTGGATGTATACTTTGCTATCTTCAGGCTGTGTGTTTTCCATAAGCTTCTTGCTTTCCCTGTCACAGGTGGTGGCAGCAATATTGGTGTGATTGAGGTTAAGCTGGCACCACTCACACAGGAGCACAATGGTGTTAGCTGGGCAGAGAGTGGCATCTCTGGCTACCAGGCTGGGGGCGAACTTTGCCGTAGGACGAAGTAACCTTGCATTCGGCTGCAGGGTGTCCTGTACGTACGCAGGTGCTGGGTGATGTCCACTTTCTGCTTTCTTTCTTTGCCTTTTTTTTTTCCCCTCTCTTTTTTTTTTTTTATTTTTCCCTCCTCTTTTTTTTGTTTTGGTAATAATTTTCACAGCAGTGAAACACACTGACCCCTAAAGCTTAACTCCCACTTGTACCGAGCGGTGGGGTGGTCTCCTAGGAGAAAATTGGTCAACTTGTGTCTAACTGCTTGTAAAATGGTTGAGTTGTAAGCAGTGTGTGAGGCACTAAGGCTGTGTTTGCTTGGGTCAAACAGAGACATTTCTATCAGAGATGTCAGTATTTAATCTGTGCAGTGAAACCAAGTGGGGGTTGGGGGGGGTGGAAATCAAAGACCCTCATGAGCTCTTTTAGGGACATCTTGCACTAAAGACCTCCAGTTTGTGTTAAATTGTGCTGCAGTACGTAGCTGGTTCCTAGTCAGTAAATCTGCAGTCTTTGATTAGCTGTAATGTACAACTGCATGTCAAATCCCTGAATTCTAGCATCCTTATCAGTTCCTCTAATACAATATGCAATTAGCTGGGTGCATTGTAATGTTAATGTAATTTTGGACTGTTGATTTCTATTTTTTTTAAATGCATAAACTCTTTCTAATGATGTGGTTAGACTTCCCTGTTGTTTTGCCAAAGACCTAACTTTTGGCTGTGAAAATTCTGTGTTTTTTTTGCTTGCAGTATCTGTTTCTCTTCCTAGGCTGACGTTGGTGATCCAAGCCAATTGTAAACAAGTGATCTTAAAGGGATGCCACTGGAGTAACAATATGTTAACCTTTACCTTTTCCTGTCTGTATATTTCTTAAAATATTTGGTAGTTACTGAAAAGAGGGGACTGTAGAGTTTTTAACACTATTTATTTCTGCATATCTTAATAAAATAGTTTTGCCATACCTGAATTTCAGTAAGCCACCTGGTTAAATTGTGTTGCCTTTTGCCTTTCATATTTTGGCTTATTTTGTTTCAATAACATTTAACAAACCTGAGTTAGAAACTTGCATGTCTGCTTTAATTATTTATTTAAAACCAAACCAGCCTACCTTGATTTTAATCTTAAGTATGACACTGAGCATATTTCTTAATTGTAGTAATTCATAATGCCTGATTTTTTTAATATAATCCTAAATAAGACTAGCAGCTATATTAAAAAAGTTATTGCTTCATTGCACCTCTGAGCAGAGCTATAACATTAGCTGCTTTAATTGCAGGTTTTCCTCTGGGATATGGATAAATACTCCATGATAAGGAAACTTGAAGGCCATCACAATGATGTTGTAGCTTGTGAGTTTTCTCCTGATGGAGCTTTACTGGCTACTGCATCTTACGATACTCGAGTCTATGTCTGGGATGCACACCTTGGAGTTATGCTCATGGAGTTTGGGTAAGTAAAGCAGTCAAGTCTGGAAACCACCTCCTAGGCTGAGGATGGCTACTGAAAATTAATGGGTTTGTGTACTTAACTGATAGTTAGACTTGGGAAATATCTTAGCAGTGGCTGATGGAAGTCTTAAAGTGGCAGAGGAGTGAGAACTGACGGCACTGATACCATAATGTGTGCTTCTCTAAGCACCTTCAGCACGGCTCAAGGGTTCAGTACTACAGAAGACAGAGTAGTTCAGCCTCCACTCCTGATTTCATAGTTGAATATCCAATCCATTTGTTCTTCCTCAGCTCTGGTCACAGCTGAAAGAAGCAGCTGCTCACTGAGTGTCTCTCTCTCCCAGGCACCTCTTTCCCCCTCCCACACCAATATTTGCTGGAGGTGCAAATGACCGCTGGGTCAGATCGGTATCTTTCAGTCACGATGGGCTACACATTGCAAGCCTTGCTGATGATAAGTAAGTATGAGGAAAGGTTTGTTAGACTCCTCATTCTTCCCAGGTGATGTGAACTTCCAAATACTAGGTCAGCTTTTCTTCTAAACTAACAAATTACTTGTGATGGCCTTCGTAAAAGCAGATGAGCCCTGTGGGGTATGGTAACGTTCATTCTGGATGTAGAAAGAGTTGTATGCAGACTGGATAACCTGGGTGTCTTCAGTGTCTGACAGCTGGAAACAGAGAGAGGGGCTAGCAACAGGGGAAGATACAAATGGAGTTAATGATGCAGTTTAGTCCTTGAATCATAGGGGATTCCAAAGTAAAAAGTGTTCTGGGATCTCATATTCAACTTACACAATATTTTTGAAGAACTACACTTCAGGAATACGAGGAATGCTTCCTTAAGATGACAGCAAGGGTATTCAGTGGGATAGGGTTTTAATTAAGACAAGCCTTGTTAGGATTTCCTAGCACATGCAACACTTAAGAGAGCTTAAACAAATCTATAGCTCAGGTTATTGCTTTCTGCAGTCTTTTGTTCAATTGTCAGAGTTACCGTGCTTGAAGTCAGGTCAAGGCCTAGATCAGGAATGAAGAACTCAGTGATTTATTCAGGCCAGATCTGAAACTTGCTGTGTGCCTGCTAAGATGTTTATGAAGGTTTTCTGAGCTCTGCTCAGGCTGCTTGCTTGTGCAGCATCAGAGAAAATGTAACAGAATGAAATGACTCCTGTGGTAACTTTGCTTCCCCTTTTCAGAATGGTGAGGTTCTGGAGGATTGATGAGGAATACCCAGTCCAGGTTGCACCTCTGAACAATGGGCTCTGCTGCACTTTCTCTACTGATGGCAGTGTTCTAGCTGCAGGGCAAGTATATGTTGGTTGGTTTATTTCCCTCCCTAAAATATTAAGGTAACCCAAAAGGCCAAAAACAGCAGTGAAGTGTTCTAAAAATCTTCAGTTGTGAGTTGCAGCTTTATGCTTCTGACTTGGTTTTACTTCTGGTGCTGTTTAAACGTGGCTGGAATAGCACTAAAATCAAGAAGCTGATAAGAAGGGAGTTTATCTTTGAGAATAAATAAAAGGCCCCCAGACCTGTGGACTGGAAAAGGCCCAGGAGATAATCAAGGGCAGGCATTCTGCTGGGTGGTATGTGCAATAGCTGTTGGAAGCTCTGCTCAGGCCTGTCCCACAGATCACCAGCAAGGTGTTACTGTGCAGCTCTAAAAGAAGAGCTGGCATCCAGTGTGAGTCTGGGGCAGCTGGAGCTCAGCAACAGCAAGCCCAGAGCACCTTCCTCTAAGTGGCAATGTGGGAGACTTCACAGTGAGCTGCAGTCATTCAGGTGGGATAACTGGTGGGTTTGTATGCTCTCTGCTCTGTTGGTGCAGGACACAGGATGGCAGTGTGTACTTCTGGGCAACTCCAAGGCAAGTTTCCAGCCTCCAGCACCTCTGTCGCATGGCGATTCGACGAGTGATGCCCACAGGCCAAGTCAAGACCTTGCCCATCCCATCCAAAGTGGTGGAGTTCCTGTGTTACCAGATTTGAAGTTTGGAGGGGGGTGTGGGGGTGTCTTTTTGTTTTGCTAAATGATAAAATCAAACTGGCAGGTGGCCCAGCTGCTGAAACTGGCTAAACACTTCAAAGAATCTTCAACCTTTACAGCCTTTAAGCTTAAAGCTCTACAGGTTTTCAAGAGCTATTTAAAGTGACAACCTAAATCCTCCTCTGCCAAATGCCTGGCAGGTGAAGTTTTAATATTTATAGAAAAACACAGTAGAAGTATTCCTGGTGTTCTCAAGTTTTTTTCTTCCCTAAGATGTAACTGTGAAGACATGGACATACATAGAGATAAGCTGCTACATGTTATCCAAGTCCCTTTGCCAATGGCTTCTCTGAGTTGTGATGTGTATCCTGTATATATTGCTTTGGTAGAGCCCTCAGCTGCGTCTGTGCTGGAAAGTGGAAGGGCAGCATTATTCTGGGACACTGAGTTAGGCAAAATATTGACTTAAGGAAGCTTAACTGCTCTGTATGTATGTGCATTGAGTTGGGGTTCAGGAAACTGATCCACAGGTAAGAATTGATGCTAGTTTAGTTGGTGAGGAGGTACAGCTTGGCTTTTTAGAGCAATGTGCGGTGGTGGGGGGAGCACAGCCTGGGTGAGCCCAGGAGCGGTGTCTGTGTCAGCTAAAGAAGGCCTTCAGTTCCATAGCAGCAAACCAGGTGAAGTTTCAGTATTGGGCAGTGTTGAAGACCTATTTCCTTACACTTCTAAAATCTAACTACTGTACTGTTGCCTGATACTTTGTCTGTAAGGAGAGAAGCTTACAGACTCAGTGGTTCATTCTTTAACCCTGTACTATCTCTTTGGGGGTGATTCTTGGTTAATGGCCAAAGATAAGCAAAATACTTGGTTTTGCCTTCTGTTATTTATCTGTACCTGCAGATATAAAGAATGTATGCATTGCATAAAATGCCTGATGATATATATATATTATTATTATTTTTGTTCAATTTTTTTATTAAAAACTTGTATAAAAGTTTCCTGACACAGCATCTGGTGAGTGCTTTACCAACAGCTCCTAGAGGGGAGCTGCTGCTGCAGGACTCCCTGGTTCTCCTCTTCAGGCCCACAATGAAGGATACTCTGGAGAGCTCCAGCAAGATAGCCCTTCCCATCAGAGCCCAAACCTAAAAGCAAGTGGTTATACCAGCATTGCTGGGTCAGCAAGGGTTAGGCAGATGGATGCAGGGAGTTGTGATTTTGAAGGGTGTGCTCAATAGCTCTGCCTGATGGAATCAGTCTCCTGCAACCTTGGAAGAGCGAGCAGGAGATCTGCCATGCAGTCAATAGGAGGGAAGGGAATAAACTGCACTGTCAGAGTGTTAGTCTGCAAACTGGTCCCACTTGCTTTGCTGGATGATGCTTTGCTGCTGTTCCCATGCTGGAAACAGCCTGGTGTAGTTAAAGGGGAAAATGGACCTGAGCAGAGCAGCAGCTCTCTGGTGGTTGGGGTGTGCTGTTCAGCCAGCACTGAGCAAACCAGGGTTAGATACGCTCCCAGCCTTCTAGAACCATGCTGCACAGCCAGTACTGCTGTGGGGACTGTCACTGATGTCTGTAAAGCCTTTTGCAGTCCTCTTCTGGAGCATGCTCTGGGGAAGGGAGTCACCAAGTGGGCAAGGACCGAGTGGAGGGAGCCAGGAACAGAGCTCGGCCTGCCCCATGCTGCCTCACTGCATGCTGCGTCCAGCCACAGTGAGTGCAGCCTCGCTGGGGCCAGCAGCAAAGGCAATTAACAGGAAAAGGATGATGCAACAGCTTGCAAAATTTCCTGACAGCAGAAGTATCAAGCAAGGGAAGACAGAAATAAGTGAAAATCACTGGGTCAGAAGCTCCTTTGAAAAGGAAGATGTGCTAATGCCACAAAAGCAGTAGGCAGAGGTAGTCAAAATAGGCAAGAGGGAAGCCAGTGAGGAGGAATTTGGTCATTTAGTCAGTGGCTGGGCACTGGGATCAGGAAGGTTGAGTGGGTTTGGGGTTTTATTGTCCACTAATCTTGAACAGCTGTTTCTGCTGGGGGCAGGATGTGCTACGTGGAGTATTCACACATCTGCTCTGTTCCTCTGTGCCTGAGCACAGTAAAGCCTCAGCATCGCCATGGTATGGAGTCTGTTTTCTGGGCCAGCTACAGCTGGAGCCCTGAGCCCGAGCTGGGGGGAAGGCCCAGCTGTGTTCCCAAACACAGAGCGGGCTGCCATGTGCTTGCTGCAGCGCAGGAACCCCTCCAGAGCTCAGGCAGGAGCCACGGTTCTGCAGCACTGAGCAGCACACAGGCAGAGGAGAATTAAGGAGAGGTGATCCAGAGTAAACTTGCTCTCAATGTTTCCAGCTTCAAGAGCTGTTAATTTGGTTTGGAGCACTCTGCTTGTCAGGCTGCATGGTCTCTGGAGTTCCTCCCTGCTGCTGTTCATGTCACACCTAGCATACGTGAGTCTCAGTTTGCAACCAGGAGTTCTTGTGGCTGCCAGAGTACAAACGTGAAGATCACTGCAGTGTTGTAATGCTGCTGCTTCTCTCTGGAAGCAGAGTCTCCTGCTGGGACAGGCTGGCCTGCTGCTGGCTCTGGTTTATATTTACCCTGCCCCACTTTGTCCACACATACAGTTCATGCTTTTTATTTTGCCATGCTCATCAGCACAGTGTTCAAGGCTGAGCTTGCAGACGTGGTTTGTGTTACCAGAGAGATGCTTGCAGAGCTTTCTCAAGAGGCTTGAAAGTATCCTAAGCATGTGGGAGCTGGAAAGTCGCTTCCCTCGGCACCTCCACACGCTGAGCTAAAGCCAAACGTGCCACGTGCCTGCTTCTGCAGGATCCCAGTGCTGGTCCTGGTGTTAAGCAGGAATGGCTTCAATGTGGAGTCTTACAGGAGAAGCTTATTGAAGGGTCCCCTCAGGCTGAGCTGACTAAAAGTTATGATTTATATAAGTGGAGGAAGAAAACAGCAGCTCTGCCTCCCTCTCCTCAGCAGCTCTGAAGACTGTGTCCCAGCTCTTCCAAAAGGAAGCTGCCTCCACCAAGTCTCAGCTTGCTTCTCCCAGTTCTGCCTGCATCACTTGTTTGTTCCAACCCTTTCCAAGGACACAAAAGATAATTTTAGACTAATTACACAACATTACCTCACTACTGAGGGTATTCATAATAATTGAAAAGGTTTGTAAGCCTCTGCCTGCTCTGGTGGGATACCACAAGGTGAGGCTCACAGCTGATTCGTCCCCATCATCCTCCAGGAGTTTCCAGTTCTGCCCATGGTACAAACCAGAGCCCATCAACAAGGGCAGGCACACAGCTTCTGCTGGAGATCCTGGAAGTGTCTCTAAGCTCAGTACCTGCTCTGCAGGGCATCCCAAGAAGCATAGCTGGGGGTCAGTTGTGTGATTCAGACGCACTTAAGTGTGAGAAATGTTTAGGTGAGAGACAAAAAGGCACAGGGTAAAGAAAACAAACAACAAAACCCAGCAGTCTGAGCTGACAATGAAGGCCTGGTCCACCTTCCAGGAAGGGTCTGGGGCTGAGGTGCGTGCCCTCTGCTTTGGAGATGAGCCCTGGCCAGTGCCTGGGGGCTGAGCAGGCTGGGAGCCCAGCCCTTGACAAGCAGCTGTGACTGAGAGCACCTACAGGGAGGATGCAGGAAGGAGCACTCCAGCCAATGTGTTCCTCTCATTTCCAAAATAAATCCCATCCTCTGCTGCCCTGGAGAAGTCTCTGCTTTAACTGCCAGAGGCTCTTCCACACAGGCAATGAAATTACTGGGTTGGATTCTCATGGTGTAAATGCCATGGGGCTAAGCAGATTTCCATCCAAGAGTCTTGCTGGCTCCATCCCAAGGCCATCCTGCCTGGCCTTCAGATGAGGGGCAGGGAGCAGGAATGCCTGAAGACACAGGGGCAGTTTGCAAACTGGTCTTCAGTGCCTGCCAGCCTTGGGAGCCCAGGGCAGGGACAGCCTCTGCCTCTGAAACTGGCCTGCAGTGGCTGCCTGAAACAGCACCAGGGAGGAGCAAGCCCTGGAGAAAAGTGGAGCTCCAGTCAGAGGGAAGTTCCTGCTCTGGGAATGCTCTGGAAACAAGATTTATTTTCCACATTCACATACAGCATCTGAGTTGAATCACTCAGAGAGAGACCAAGTAACACTTGGAAGTATTTTGTGTGATTTGGTTTTTTTTTTTAATGCTGAATGAATTCTTCTGTTGAAACAGTTCAGAAGTAGGGTGGGTGGATCCCATGACCTCTCTTCTGTAGATCCTTACTCTACCTTCATAAAGGACAGAGGTTATGGAAGATCCCATGGGAAATATGGTAAAGGTGTCAGGCAGAAACTGCTTATCCAAGCAGATCTTTGAGCTCAGAGCCACCTGAGTAAGGCAGCTGAGTTTTCTGTGTGCTGCTGGCTTCTGCACAGGGATGGTTTTGCTTTATAAACAGCACAGCACACAGCACAGATCCAGCTGCAAGAAGCAGCTTTAATTATTGGTGTGCCAGAAGGCAAAGCAAGCCAGGGTAAACCTCAGATAAGCAATCAGCAACTTTGTGTAAGTCATTATAACAATATCAGTTATCAGCAAGGTTATGCCTTCTATGACTAGCTGAGGAATCCCAAACAGAAGCCCTGGGGCAGACCTTATTTATTTCTAACATGAGATTGTAAGATCCTGGACACTCACTTTTATTCCAGATGGTGGAGTTCTTTCTTGCATCAGGGAGAAAAAACACTGGTTTAGGGCTCAGCCTGCCCTCTGAGCTGGCAAAGCTGTGAGCACAATTTTCAGTCTGGTTCTTGGCGTGGTGAAATGCACACAGAGGGGGTTGTTAAAGCCAGAAGGGTCACAAAGGCTTGGAGGACATCTAGGCACCGATGCTGTGAGCTTAGCTGCTCCACAGGAGCTGTGCAATGAAGAAGTTGGAAAGCAGGAGAGCTGAGGCAAAAATCAGGTTGCCCAGAGCCCTGTCCAGCCTCACCTTGAATATCTCCAGAGATGGGGCCTCAACCACCTCCCTGAGCAACCTGCTCCAGTGTTCCACCACCCTCATGGTGCAGAACCTGCTCCTCACATCCAATGACTGCAATGATGTCAGGCCACAGAAATCCCAGGGTGCTTTGGACACATGGCCAAGCAAAAAGCTCAGCAGAGCAATGCCCGATGGAAACCTTTCCTTTTTCATTGCACCACTGTGGCTAAACTTCAACTAACCACTGCTTGCTTTCCCTGCTACCTCCTGCTCCAACAGACAAGCACCTCTTTGGGCAGAACAATTCAACCTGCCTTCAAATACATGAGCTGCAAAGTGCATCTCGTGCCAGGCTAAACACCAGGCTGGCAACCTGAAATTGCAATGCTGTGGAGGCAATACCTCAGTGCAGGCTCCCAGCAGTGCACCTCTTCCTGTGCACCTGCACTGCAGCCATTAGGGGCTGTTTTGATGGTGCTGTTAATTATTGACTAGCTCCTTGTGGTCACAGCAGAAGACACATGTTCAGGGGAAAGATTCAAAAGGGAAATATTGCTTCATCTTAATTGCATGAGGGAAAAAGGGGGAAAAAATAATGATTAAAAAAAAATAAAATCCAAGGTCCACTGCAGATAACAGCAGTGAGAAGACTTCGTTTTGGAAGAACTTTGCTCCTGATGTGGCTTGTCACAAGGCTGAGATATCTGCTGCTGTCCCAGTCCAGAGAGCTGCTCTGGGTTTTGTTTGGCCATTGGCATTCCTAAGATGAGGATCCCTCCAGGAGCAGGGGCAGCTGGGGCACTGCCCCCACGTCTCCAGACCTCAGCAACAGCAAGCCAGCCTCACAGGGCTGCAGGCCTCCTGCCATCAAAGGCAGGTTTCCAATGTGCCAAGAGATTTTCTTGACTCCAGTCCTGAAGTTCATTCGGTTCTGTTAATCAAGTGAAGCAGCTACAATTGGCACACCCAGGAGAACAAAAAGGAATTAGGTGGGTGGCACATTTTAGCTGTTGCTGTCTAAATCAGCACTGGGTCTGGCCTGCAGTTCACTGATGCCATCCCTCTGATCTCAGTGCTACCACAGGTGAGTTCGATCCGCTGCCCAAGAACCCTCTCCTGACTGTTCTCCCACACAGCAGCAGGGACAGGAGTGCAGCTAAACAAGGGGCATCAGGACAGCAAGCTGCCAAGGAGACACACTCACAGCAAAGGAAGAGTTGCAGGGAAGGATGGAAAGTCTGAGCTATTGATTGTGCTCCGGCCGGGGCTGACGTGGGGGTCAGTGCCTCCCTCCACGTGAGCAGCTCGAGGCAGTGCCCAGCTGGCTGCCAAGGTTTTTGTCCTGACCCTGGGAAAAGCCTGGGATAAGCTTGATAATTGGCACTCTAATCTTGTTTCTGGAGAGGTAGCAACTGTGTGGGTGTTTGCTGTGGTGTCCCAGGGGAAGGTACAGAGGCCACTTGGCTTCACAAGGTTTATTTACTGTGCTCACTGGCTCATCAGACATTAGAGAAGCTGGAAATGGACTGACCTGCCCGCAGGTTTGTGTTTGGTGAAGGGCTGCCAGGAGGGCATGCAGCCAAGAGGTGCATCTTCTGGTGGGACCCTCTTGTGATAAAGGCTTGAGCCACTGAATACCAGAAGAAGACCTGCCCTGGCTTACCACTTCCTGCTGTGGTGGAACACAGATTGCTCAGCCAGCCCTGCGCTCGGTGAGGGAGGGTCTCCCTCCAGCTAATCCGCACAGTCCGACCTGCAGGGCTTGGTTTAAAGAGAACTGCTGCTGTCCACAGATGGGTGTGAGGGTCAGACCACGAGCTCCTTTAGCAACAGGCTCCAAAGCAAATGATTTCAAGATGTCCCTCTGTATGGGTGTAGAACTTCTTCAATTACCCTTTCCCTGTGGAGTTCTTTGCCCAGGAAATCTAAACCAGCACCAGGCCCTGGATTCCCCTCAGCAGAGAGCCTTCTGTGTCAGCTGGGAGGGTGCTTTGTGCACCCTGATGTGTAGGGAGCAGTTTCCTCTTTTGAGGATCAGTTCTGCCTAGAGATTCACAGGAGAAGTGCTGCTGAGGGTATTTTCAGTCTGGTTTTTCCCCCTTAAATCTCTTAACTGCTCTCAGCTTCAGCAGCAGATGTTATTAACTGCTTACTATTCAGAAAGAGAGCAGTATTTTGAGTAACCAGTTCTCTCAAATCATACTTTAATCAAAATGTGAGTGGAGTCAGGGTGATGGCACTCAGCAGGGGTAGGGGGACCTGTAAATGTTTGAATTATCTCCATTTGTGCACTCCAGTAGCATCCTTTAATAAACAAGTCCCTCTGGTCCAAAGAACTCCCAAGCTAAACAGACAAGAGGCAAAGCTGTGAACAGAAAACAGAATCCCTTGCTTACAGGTAAATAAACAAGGCACAGAAAGGGAGTCCCAGGGAAACTGCAGCCAGCCTCAGGATTTGATTTCCTCTCGATGTGGTAAGGCAGCAGCTTTGGCACACACCTATCTTGCATCTCAGAACAAACACCAAATGTAAACAAAGCTCTTCAAATCAGCCCACAGGGACCACTCCAGAGGTTTGCCTTCACTCATCACAGATGTAGCTGTTGATTTTCTCTGCTCTCTCAAAACACCTCCCTTGTGATTTCACACTAAGTATCTATGCACTTAAAACTCTCTGTTTCCAGGGCAAAAATAGTCTCAGCTGAGCCTCATCTCAAAGTAAGAGGAGCCAAATTGTTAACGTTTCTAGAGCAAGGTCTGAGAACATTAATTACTTCTGCCCCAAAATCAAGAGGTACCAAGGTCCCTGGACCCTGAGGTTTTTAAGGCAGCTTGCTCTTTAAAGACAGGTTCGGAGTTTCACACTGCCCCTGTGTGCATCCCCAGGAGCTTTTCTTTTCATGCCTGACCTTGGCTGTGACCTGTGCAGCTTCTGCTGAAAACCTGGGACTGCTTTGATTTGCTGCTGCATTCATTTGCAATGAAAAGAAAGAAAGGGGAAAAAAGGCATCGGGAAGGAAGGAGAGAGACCCTTTAAAAAAACCACACACAAAACAAAACCAAACCAACAACAACAACAAAACCACCCAGGAACAGCCCCAAAATGCCGTTCCAAAGGTTAGGATCTCAGTAGGAAGTGTCCTCCCCAGGCAGAAGCCTTGCTGGGGCTGCAGTGCTCTCTGCTGGGTGCTGCCGGCCACTGCCCGCCCGGGGTGACCGCAGCGAGCCGCTGCCTGCCAGCCCCGGCCCTGGGCTCAGGGCTCTGACGAACCTCGCTGCTGCCAAGCCTCAAGGTGCCAAACTGCTCTAGAACTGCAGAAATCGGCTTGCAAACAGGAGAAACGTGGCCAAAAATTCAGCAGGCTGGTGTCAGCAAACGGTGCTGCTCTCCATCTGCTGCGCTTGGCATCGGCTGCCACGGGATCAGATCCTGGAGGGGATTCCTGGCTCAAACAAGCTCTGCTTACTGCAGTGAAACTTTAACTTCCCAGCAGTTGCAATGGGGATGATGCTGGCTTCCTTCGAAGGGCACTGTGGGGCTGCTGGCAGCAAAGGGATTCTCATCTCCATCAGCTGAAGGGGCAGAAATTGCCCTTTCTCAGGCAGCTTGAAGCCAGGTGGGGAAAGGAGGCAGGTGGGGGAGCATGAGAGGCTGAAACCAACTCTGATCCCAGTGGCTTTTGGGTAACCTCAGAGCTGTTCACATGAATGCTGCTGCTGCTGGACCCTCTGGCTCCATCGTGGTGAAGCTCTGGATGGGGACTGGGGAGGCAGCTGCAGAGCTGGTTCCTCAAGCAAACGTCCTGCTCACCTCTGCAGGCGCTGAGAGGGGGCCCTGATGTCCACTGGTCACATCCACATGATTATGCACCAAGGCAGAGACTCTGAGGTGAGTGGAGAAAGTTGCTCTTTGGCAGGTAACAAACACAGGAGGGTATTTGCCTGGGGGTTTGCAGTTTGGAGGCAAGACTCCTGCAGCTCCTCCACTCTGCATCCAACAGCCATTTGCATCCTGCTGCAGGCAGGGGCTGTCAGCTTTAGAGAAAGAGAATGAGCTACGTGGGTTTTTCTGCCCCTCACAGTGGAGTCCTGGCTCTGGTAAGTGGCAATCTGCTTGTGTGCATTGTAAGGAGCAGCAGCAAGTGTGGAAAGTTCTGCCAAGGCTGGGGACAGACCTCTGCCTGCTTTAGTGTCCCCAGCTTTAAACTGGAGAGAACCAATGCACCAAACCTGGGCAGCCCCAGGAAGCCAAGCAAATGTCAGGCTGCAATGCTTCTGCTCCTGAACACACGGCTCTGCCAGCTCTTCAGTCTCTCATCCCTTCAGAGACCAAAGGTCAGCTGGGCCACATGTGAACTGCTGCCCTGGGAGAGGGAAAGGAAGGAAGTCACACACTGGGCACAGCCTTGAGGCCTTTCTTGATGGGCTTGGTGTGTGAATCAGCAGAGTGTGACAGCAGCCTGCTGGTGGCTAGGGACTGGCATCTATCACAACTTGGTTTCCTCTCTCAAGGTCGCTCACTTGGTGCCTGCAGCCAGGCTCTCTCTGTGCCTGCAGACAATCCTGTTGTTGTCTGGTGGGGCTGCAGTGAGAAAGTCCTTTTGCTGGAAAGAGTCAGGACAGTTCCAGCTAGAGCTGCTTGTTTTCATCACTTCTGGGAAGGACCAGCCTGGCTCCCGGCCGGAGGAAGAGTGGGAAAATTGCTCTTCCAGCAAGTATGGAGGAATTGCCTTCTGAAATGGTCTCAAACACAATGAAGCCATCAGTCACCACTTCATAGGCTTCCAGCTTCACAACCACTTTGTTCCCCTGTCACACACATGACATTTTGTTAAAGAATTGAGGCTTTGTTGCAACTTTCTCATCCTGATGTTCTGTTTTGCTCACCATTCCCAGCCCCAGCCTTACAGAGGAGGTCTCTCACTGCTGGAAAGTTCACAGCTCTGCTTCCAGAGAGGCAGCTGTGGCAAAACTGCACTTCAGACACAGGTAACACAGTTCTGCTTCCATCCTGTGCCATGCAGCTCCTGACACCGTCCCTTCCCTCATACATGACCTGTTAAATGCAAACCTTCAAACCTCCGGCAGGGGACAGGAAGCCAACCTTAAACCAAACCATGTCCTTTACTGCCTTCTGGCACCCTTGCAGTCACACCTGCAAGGTTCTTCTATTCTTTTTCTCTGGAGCCATGAAGACTTTTCTTGGGTTTTTTTCTGTCACTGAGGTACCCCTCAGAGGTGCTGCCCTCCAGTGCAGCCCCAGCAGCCTCTCTCTGCTGGCAGCACAAAGTACTTCCCTGGGTTCCTAACTCCCAGAGCATAAAAAGGAAGAGTTATTCCCACTCAGCACAAGGCTTATGCTCTCAGATGGGTTATGGCAGCAGAGAAGTGAACAGCTGCTGGCCAAAGACACAGCCACGGAGCTCCCATGCTGCAGAGGAGTGACAGGAGACGCTGGCAGGGCGAGGAGGCCGCTGTAACATGGGTGTGGTGGCAAGCAGGGGCTCCTGGACACCTTGATCAATAGTGCTGTGTTCTGATCAGGGGTTGTCACGCTCACACATGGGGACAAAAAGCCTCTTCCTTGTTGACAAAGCAACCTCAGGCTTGCAGCATCACCCCCAGCACTGATCTTGTAGAAGACTCCTTAAGGAAGTGTGTTTAGGAGGGGTTCTAGCCGGGTGGTGCTCATGGGCAGGAAAGAAGCTCCAGGAATAGCAGGTATGAAATCATGGCTCTAGCCCACAGCACTATTTTTAGGAAGAAGCCTAAGCTGGGAGTTTAGTGCTGGGTCTTTCAGGACTTGTTTTTGTTATAAAGATGAAGATGGCTAAGTGAGCATTGCCTGAGTTTAGAGAGTCACACGAAATACCTGGGAGTGCCAAGGACACCTCAGGGGAGTGGAGAGGCTAAAATCAGCAAGGGTGTGGGGGAAACCCAAGAGAGTGGCATTTACAGAGGGAGGGGACCTTGGGGATGAGACTTGTTAAAATACTTAATCTGCTAATAAAATGTTAAGATCTAGGTAATATAACCCTAATATAAGCCTCTCCTTGGCCTTTTAGTTGAGGCTTGATGTTGGTCACTACCATCTTGGGGGGCAGAGCTTTTGTTTCTTTGGCTGTGCTTGGGACTGGCTTGCTGGGCCAGAGGGACCTGGTGTGGCTGCTGGAGGTCAGCTTCTTTAAATAAAAAAAGTAATCCAGATCAGTGTGGGATTACAGGGCACCAAATCTCCTCATGGCTAAGCAGGGTCAGTGTTCTTGGATGGCAAAACTGCCCTGAAGTTTTTGTTTGCAATACAATGCCTGGCTTCTTGCTGGCTGCTGAATTCCACTCCAGGCAATGAGCCTGCCACAGGGTTCTTTGGCTTTTTCAACCAAGTGCCAGCCCTGGTCCAGCTGAGAGGCTGTGCTCCACGCCCCCCAGGAGCCCCACACCCCCCAGGAGCCCAGCAACCACAGCTCAATGCCTGCTGAGCCACCGGGCTCAGGACTAGAGATGCAGCCCCAGGTGCTGAGCCCTACAGAAAAACTCTCTCTTCTGTGGAGGACTGTGTCCCCTGGACTGAATAATTAAAGATGAGAAACTGCAAGGAGAGATGAAATGGGAGCCACCTGTTGATGGCTTAACAAGCAACTCCAATAGATAAGGGTCAGCTGCGCTACCCTAATGAGTATTGCCAGCCAGTAAGAGGAGGAGGTCGATTAACCACTCCCCTGCAGCCACTCCGAGGGGAGAGCAACGAATGTGAGCTGCTATGGAGGCAGTCGGATGGGCTTGCGGCTGCAGGCAGGAGCTCTTCACCTGGGCGCTCCCTACCCCCCTGCTTGAATTCCACCCCCGGCGCAGTGGGTGCGCGGAACCTACTGCGACACTCTTCCCCCCCCCCCCCCCAGATGCTAATAGGTCATCACTCAGGAAAATCCAACCCCACAAAGCTGGCATTGTTACTTTCCTCTCTGCAGTTTGGATTCAGCAGAGTTTCTGGTCAGGGTGCCCGACTTTGGGTGTTGTGGCAACAGATTAGATCTTATCTGTGTTCAAAGAAACTGCAAGGGAGTTCTCAATGCGTGCACGAGGCCAAACCCAGGGTGTGCTGAGCTCCATGGGGAGCCAAACCTTTTCCCTAAGGTGCCTCAGCACACACATCCAACCACCTCTGAGTCCAGGCTCTGTGTGAGAATACTTTGTCACCATCGAGTGCCTTTCCTGTGTCTTCTTTGGTTGATGGAGTACCACAGATCCCTTACCGCCTCCCCAAGAAAGGAGGGCTGCCCAAGGGGGCTGGGGGCTCTGTCCACAAGACAGGGTCCCTGGTGGCTGCTGAATGACAGATCTGCTAGAAATAAACTTCTGATGAACTCACCAAGCTGTGAGGGAGCTTAGAGCTGGCTGCCAGCCTGAAATGACTTCAAAGCTGAGCTGGGCCCAAGGGGTCCAACATCCTCTTCCTCCGAGCTTGCACAACACCTGTGCTCAAGCAGCAGCCACTGCCAGGAGCTGCTTTTCCTGGCCGGAGATACTAAGACCTACATATCAAGGGCTGAATGCAAAGCTCTGCCAGGAACATCAAAGTCAACTTCTACTGGCAACTGCACCTTTGAGGAAAGTGGGATGTTGCTTGTGCAGGACCTTAGCAATGATTTTAGAATAGCTCTGTCTAAGGAAAACAAAACCAAACAGCTTCAACGTCAGGAAACAAAGGGAAAGATCTGAAACCAAAGTTCTCCAACAGAGAACACCTTACAGGGTGGGACTCCAGTGACAAGACTCAAACCACCACAAGAGCCACCTGAAAAAATATGTCAGCAGGGCAAGAGAGTGAGTGGGGAGGGTCTGAGGTCACCCCTCACGCTTACCTCCACGTTTCAGTTATGGGTAGGGGTGGAAGGGGCTGGTACTTCAGACTGAACCACATCACCTGGAATGCATTTTATTTCCTCATGCCCCCAACAAGAGACTCTGTACCTTCAGCAGTGCTGAGAAGAAAGCAGATTTGACAGCGATTTATGCAGTGAGCCTGTTAGCACTGCTGATCTTACTCCAGCTTCATAAGCACCCCAGAGCCTCTTGCTCCTGAGGTTTATATACACACGCCTGGAAGTGTACACCCCTCTGCTGTTTTATCAACACACAGAGACAGGCTGTAAACGTTTGGAGGTGAGAACCAGTTTGTTATTCTGGATCTGTCCCGAACTATATTCCCTGGGGACTCACTGGAGAGGCAGTGCCGACAGGTCCCTAGGGCAGAGCACGAATAAATGCCCGGCGCTTCAGGAGTCCTTGGTGCACGCAACTCTGCTTGGAGGCAGGAGGACAGGGAGCAGAACAACTCCCATTTTATTGGTGCTGCAAGAGAGCTGCTCCTGATTTCTGTCCCATGGAGGAAGGCAGGTCCTTTATTCGGCTCGGTTGGAGCTCGGAGGGGCTCTCTAAGCTGTGTTCTACAGAAACCAGGGAGCGGGGCAAAGAAAACTCGGAGCGTAAGAGCGAGAAAGAAATCCTCGCACCCTCAGCCCCCAGCGCCGTCAGTGCACAGCTCACGGAAACCCTCCGTGGCTGCAGGACCCCCGGGAGCCCAGCAGGGTGGGCATAGCCGTGTCCCGGCAGGATCCGCACCTTGGCATTCCCTGCCCTTGCCCGTGGCTCCCGCCGGGAAGCTCCAACCCCACGCCGTAGCTGCTCCCCGCACGCCGTGGGGACGCTGCGGGAGCACAGCGAAGCCAGCCGTGCTCCCAGCCCTGCTCCGGACCGTGTCCCAGCCCTCGCCCCGGCTGGCAGCCGCCCGCTCCGCCCGGCTGCAGGGGGCACCAGAGCCCCGGGAAGCGATCGCGGTGCGGCCGCGGCGAGCGGAGCTCTTCCCCGCTGGGGCTGGGGGCGAAGGACGCTGCGGGGGGATAAGGAGCAGGGCCCAGCCCCTGCTGCGGTTCCCGGGTGTACCTGGGCAGCCTTACAGGGCTACCCTGAATGCCGCTATTAGACACGGCTGCCTCAGGACCGTCTGCGGGACCAGAGAGCCCCCAGCAGTGCGCAGGGACGGGAGCAGGGGTGACAGCCCCGAGGGACTCGGGTGGCTGCACGCCAAGAGCAGCAGCAGTAAACACGTTGGCCAAACCAGCTCCGTTTCTTGCTTGAGTAATTTCCCGGACTGGGAGAAAATGCAGAACTGCGCAATGCTGGAGCTGTCTCTCGCTGCTGTCACCTCAGGCCACAGGGGTGGCACTGGGAGCTGGAGATGTCGCTTGTCGCCGAGAGAGCTGCCGAAGCCCCAGCAGCTGTGGGGGAGCCCTGGCCGCCTTGTCTGGGAAGAAACTCTACAGGCAGTGGAGGGAAGGACAGATAGAACAGGGGGTATATAAGGAAGCTGCCCGAGCAGCAAGAGGCCTGGTTAGGAAAGCCAAAGCAGAGTTTGAATTGAATCTAGCCAGGGAGGTCAAAGGGAGCACTAAGAATTTCTACAGGTATATTAATGCAAGAAGATGAGTAGGGAAGGTGTGGGCCCCCTCAGAAAGGAAACTGGTGAATTGGTCACAAGGGATGTGGAAAAAGCTGAGGTACTCAATAACTTCTTTACCTCAGTCTTCACTGCAAGGGCCTCCAGCCACACTCCGGGAGTCATGGCAGATGATGCCAGGGATGGGGAGGAAGAATGCCCTTCATAAGTGAAGCTCAGGTTCGTGATCACCTGAAGAACTGAAAGTGTTCAAGTCCATGGGACCCGACGGGATACACCCACGGCTGAGAGAGAACTGGCAGATGAGGTTGCTAAGCCCCTCTAGTCTATTCCAAAAGTCATGGCAGACTGGGAAGTCCCCACAGATTGGAAAAGGGCAAATATTGCTCCCATTTTCAAAAAGGGTAAGAAGGAGGAACCAGGGAACTACAGGCCGGTCAGTCTCACCTCTGTGCCCGGAAAGATCATGGAGCAGATCCTCCTGGAGGCACTACTGACTCAGAAGAGTAGTGAAGAGGTGATTGGGAGCAGTCAGCATGGCTTTGCCAAGGGCAGATCCTGCCTGACAAAACCTGGTGGCCTCTATGAACAAGTGGACAGCATTAATAGATGAGGGGCGAGCAACTGATGTCGTTTACCTGGACCTGAGAAAGCCTTTGACACTGTCCCACACCACATCTGGTCTCCAAGCTGGTGCACAGGGTTGATGATGGAACCACCAGAGGATAAGGAACGCTTGATGGCCGCACCCAAGAGTGGCTGTCAATGGGTCCATGTCCCAGTGGAGCCAGGGACAAGCGGCAGTCCCTAGGATCAGTCCTGGGACCAGGCTTGTTCAACCTCTTGTGGGTGACATGGACAGTGGCATTGAGTGCACCCTCCAGCAACGTTGCTGATGACACCAAGCTGTGTGGTGCAGCAGACACGCTGGAGGGAAGGGATGCCATCAGAGGGACCTGACAGGCTGGAGAGGGGGCACAGGGCCCCACCTCAGCTTCACACAAGACCAAGGTGCGGGGCCTGCATCTGGGTCGAGGCAATCCCAGGCACAAATACAGGCTGGGCAGTGACTGGCTGGAGAGCAGCCCGAGGAGGAGACTTGGGGGTACTGGTGACGAGAGCTCAACATGAGCTCTCAATGTGCACTGCAGCCCGGAAAGCCAATCAGATCCTGGGCGCATCAGGAGAAGTGTGGCCAGCAGGTCAAGGGAGGTGAGGTGATTCTCCCCCTCTACTCAGCTGCTGGTGAGACCCCACCTGGAGTACTGCGTCAGTTCTGGAGCCCTATACAAGAGGGATCTGGAGGGGCTGGAGCGGTCCAGAGAAGGGCCACGAGGATGATCAGAGGGCTGGAGACCCTCATATGAGGACAGACTGAAGAGTTGGGGCTGTCAGCCTGGAGAAGAGAAGGCTCCGAGGTGACCTCATTGTGGCCTTCCAGTATCTGAAGGGGCTACAAGAAGGCTGGGGAGGGATTTCAGACTATCAGGGAGGTGAGTGATAGGACTAGGGGGAAGGGATGAAGCTGGAGGTGGGGAGGATTCAGGTAGATGTGAGGAGGAAGTTCTTCACCGTGAGAGTGGTGAAGCCCGGAATGGGTTGTCCAGGGAGGTGTTGAAGCCCCGTCCCTTGCGGGTGTTTAAGACCAGGCTGGACGGGGCTCTGTCCAGCTATGATCTAGGGTAGAGTTGTCCATGCCCATGGCAGGGGGGTTGGAACTAGATGATCCTTGTGGTCCCTCCAACCCTAACTGAAACTATGAAATATGAAACTAAATCTAAAATCGAGATGGCAGAGAGATGAGTTTGCAGTGAGGGCTGTCACCCCCACAGCACCGACGCTGACCTGACCCCCAGCTCACCACTTCTGTCCCTGCTCTTTGCTATAGCAACACAACACAAGCCCCCAGGAAATCTGCAGGGGTGTAGAAGGGTGCAGGGGCTTTGCAGGACAACACATTGTCCTGACTCTCCTTACCTATGCATAGAAGCGTTAGGGAGCAAAATAATCCAACCAAAAGGATTTTCCCAGGACACAACAGTCCTTTCTGATAATAATCACACGATTAACTTGTTTTCCCTCCTGGCTGACAAGTGCCTGCTCCAGCAGTGAGCTAAGTGGTTGGTGTGAGGGAAACCAGCCCTAAAGAGCAGCTGAGAGTTTGAGCTTTGAATAAATTCAGTGAGTTGGTCTCTTTCTGGAGGATGCTCTTCATGCAGCACAGGGAGCATGGGCTACAGACCCATGTCTGGTTTGGGCAGGAAGAGCAGCAGTTTAGAGAAGGCTCAACTGGGAGCCTTTTCAAGACTTCAAGAGACAAGGAATCAAGCCCATAGGGAACAGGAAAAGAGCACTCTCTTATCTGCAGCACCAATGCTTCATGCTCAGCAGCCTGGCAGACAGCGAGCATCTGTTCTGCAGCTCCTATACGACAGAATCTTGACACATTGCAATCCCAGGATCTCTAAATAGCCCTTTGTGTGTGGCAAAGTCTTGAAGCTGTACTGCCAAATCCAAGTGGGAGACAGTTGAGACCTCAGCCCGAACCCCCCAAACCTGTGAGTATTTCCCATTTTCATCAGGGTTAGCAGAGAAGATCCCTGGCCCAGAGACAGAAAGGTCTGGATTGCGTTCTCCCTGGACCTCATCATTCACACCCTTGGTGACATCATGCAGAACAGTTATCTCAAGCAACTCGATAAGCTCTTCAAGTCGGGTTGGGTGGGGTTTTTGTGTGTTGTTTGTTTGCTTTTCCTTCACTTTGAACTCCGCAAGAGCTCTGCTGTTACCGCAGATAAGCAGCCATTTGGGGTATTTGAGTGCAAACTGAGCTGCCTGCCTCCCGCGGGCTTTGTGGGCTCTTCTTGCTAGTGGCTCTTTGTTTCTCTCCTCTTTATATGAAGTTCTCTCAGGCTGGTGTGTGAGTGAGAGCACAGTGATCACAACTACTCCACCAGTGCTTGTGGGATCTCTGCTGCCCTTGGCACTCCCAGCCTGAATTTGTGAGGCTCATTCCACGTGGGAGCCGGCAGCCCCCTCCAGTGCAGTACCCTCAGCTCTCCCCCGCGTCCCTGCAGAGGGGTTGGAGGCGGGCAGAACCCTCGTGGACCAATGCTTCTCTGTTAAAGGTGTCTGGGACACTGAATTTGGGACCCAGGACCCTTCCAAGATGACAACGGATCCAGCCCTGGGACATGCCGATTCTGTGAGCTTCCAGCGAGAGGCAGGGAAGAGCCGCTCACCTGGTGTGCTGAAGTCAGTAATTAGGGAGTCCCTTCCTGCTCTCGGAAATGCAGGTGCCCTAACAGAAAGCCCTGCTGTGAGCACTAGGAGGGCAGTGCTCCTTGTGCCACAGCTTACAGCTTCTCAGATGAATCGCACAGACCACAGCCAGGTCAGGTGGTTTGATGTGGTCCAGTTCTTCCCCCCTTTGGCAAATAATTAACTCACAAAAACGGTGTGAAGAACTGACCTGCAAACCATAAGGCTTGTGTGTGGAGGTAGCCTGCTACACTGCTGCTCAGCTGAGGTTTCACCACCTTAGGAACAGAAGGGAGCTCTTCTGACCACCCAGCACACATCTCAGGACGCCCAGGTCAGAGCCTCCTCAGTGATACCCTGACTGCATTCCTGTCTTGCTATCACCATCCAGGTAATAATCAAAAAGGGAGTGCCTGGTCATGTGGAGGATGAGCCAGTCCAGTCTGTTTCTTGATTTTCAGGGTCAGCAATTCCTGCTGTCATGTCACACACTCGCAGAGCATTTCCCAAGCTACCAGACACACAGTTGCAGTCCACTTTCAGCTCTGCAGCAACCCACATCTTGAGACAGACCTCCCTGTCCTCACCAGCTCCTGCAAGGCTCTGGCCAGCTTGTCTCCAAGGCCACTTAATGCCCAGCCTGTTAGGACCTTTGAAGGGTTCCTAAATAGGAGTCATTACAATAAATTACTCGCAATTAAATAATCAGCTTGTCAAAAACCTTGTGAAAGAGGTAGTTAGGTAAGTTTTATCAGCCCCAGATTACAAGGACATCACAAGATTACTGTGGATATCCCAGAGCACACATCACATTCCCCAGAAGGCAAGCCAGGGCTGCATCCACTCCTAACGCTGTCCTGTCGCCTCCAGAGAGGGCACTGCCTCCAAACCAGCCCCCACCATCAGGCCTCATTCTCTCTTTTCTTCCTTTCTATACACAGGTTTTGCTGCTTTAGAACAGGCAGCCCTGATACCTGAACTGCAGACTGTGAGGGGTCCTGGTACCTGAAGTGCAGCCCAGCCTTGGTGACAGGGTAATGCACACCACTCGGTAGGGCTTACAGTGAGCACCCCACAAAACAGTGATCCAACTACAAACTCTCCAGCACCCCCCTGCTTCAGGCAGTTTAACCGAGCACTGAAGGTGTTGGTTTGTAAGCATCTGAATGGATAACTCTCATCACTTGCTAAGCTTCTGGTCACCTCCTCCACAGATGCAGGTGCAAAAAGGCTCCGTGCCCGTTATTGTTGCAGCCTCTTTTCTCCACACTGCTTCATCCCCACCAGCACCCCTGCCATCCAGAAAACACCTGGTGGATGTATGCATCCTCTGCTGCCTGCAATACCTTCACTTAACTCGTCAGGACATCGGTGGTTACTGAGAAGCCTGTGAGGACAACGCTGTCTGCAGAAGGGTGTGCTGCAGGAGCTGACTGCGGGCAGTGTTGCCCCTGATCACACAAGAACGGTTCCCACATCCTCAAGAGGAAAAACAGAGGTTGTCTTAACATGTTGTAGCTGTCCTTCACCCTAGACCACAGAACTGCAAAGAGAAGCACAAGCTAGCAGCTATTTGCTGTTCTGCATCTCCTGATTTTCTCAATACTTGCTCCTGTGGTTATTCTAGTTCCTCTGCAGGGCTTGCCTCCACGGGTGTACCTTTGCAGCACCTATTATTAAAGGGAAAGGGTTAAATGTAAACACCCTGCTCAGCAGATGCTCCTTGTGATGACGGTGCTGAGCCTGGTGCCTCTCCATTATTCACAGTCCTCTCTCTCAGTCCCCTCTCAGCAGGAATGCTCGTGTAGGAATAGAGGAAGCAACAAAACAAGGAGAAAAGTCGGTTTCCCTGGCAGCACGCTGTGTGTTGCCTTCCTCCTGTGTCTTATCTGCTCACAGAGCAGCAGCAGCCCCTGCAGAAGAGAAAAAATAAATGATGCCTTCATTAAGGTCTTTTTTTTGCCCTGCTTCCTTGTGTCCCCAGTGAG
>JAAWVA010000036.1:7587555-7652531 GCA_015227895.2 Colaptes auratus
GTGTGGAAGCCCCCAGGGAAGGTCAAGTTCTCTGTTACCAGACACATGTGACTGCTTGGCAGTGCCTGGGGTCTGGGGTCTCCTCTCTGCTCCTGCAGGAGCAAGGCTGTGGCTCTGTGTTTCCCAGCTGTGTGTCTTATGGTGCATGTGAACCAGGAGCTGTTGGCTCTGACCTCTCTCCCAGGCCAGGCAAGCTGGGTGTCTGCTGTCCTGCACTCAGGCTTGTCCATGTCCTCACCCACACACTGAGGGGTATCCCCTGAGGGCTCTGTGAGCAGGGGACAGCATGGACACCATACCGGCCCTGCCAGGACCCAACCCCCATCTCCCTCCTGCAAAGCCCTCCTTGCAGGATGCTGTCTGTGGCTCCTCACCTTGAGGAGGGGCAGGGCTTGCTCCCTAGGTGTGAGTGAGTAGCTCACCCTGTGCAGTAAGTGAGGGGAAGCTGTCTGGAGGAAGGTTTTCTGGCTGAGACCTCTGACCTTCTGCAGATCCTGGTGTTCAGCCTGGGTCTCCTTGGACAGGGGAAGGATCTTGCTGGTCTTCAACATGCAGGGAAGTTGCCAGCTTCTCCTGAAACTGGAGCCTGCTGTAGCAATTCCATCTGGGATCCCTGAAAGCCACAGCCAGGCAGAGAGAGACTCTTTTGGCCCTGAAAGCCACAGCCAGGCAGAGAGAGGCTCTTTTGGCCCTGAAAGCCACAGCCAAGCAGAGAGAGGCTCTTTTGGCCCTGAAAGCCACAGCCAAGCAGAGAGAGGCTCTTTCTGCAATGCCATGGTTGGCCTTGGAAGGGGGTTACTGAAAGCAGCCAAGTGGTGTAGCCAGCACCTTGCACCTGCAGTGGACCTGCTCAGCTCGCGGCAGGCTGGTCGTGGCAGGGAGCACTTCTTCGTTCAAGCCAATGCTCCACACTTTGCCTTTGAAGCTGCTGATGCCAGGAGCTTGGGGAGCCCTGTGCAGAAGCCCAGCTATGGACCCTGCTGTGTTAGAGGCTGGGCTGATAGAACACCCCCAGCCTGGGGCCAAGTGGGAGAGACTTGGAGCCAGCGCTGGGGCAGGCATCAGCTCTGGTTACCTGCCTGAGCTAGGAGAGGTTTAAAGAGTGGAGCTATGAGAGCCAAGGGTGCCAGTTACAGGCAAACCAGCAGGTCAGACAGACCTGCTAAGGGCAGGTTTCAGAGGTCCTGGGGGACAGTAATTGAGCTAAAGCATTGCTTTCTGTGCTCAGATGGACCAAATCCTTAAACAGTGTGCCTGACAGCACTTGGCTGCTGAGGCTCTCCCTCGTGGGGTGAAACCCAGACCCCAACGCTGCAGAGCCTTTCCCAAGAGGTCCCTGAGCTCAGCCTGATCAGGGTTCAGTGCTCTGGGCAGGAGGCTCCCCCAGTTTGAGCTGAAGAACCTCCTTCAGCTCAGCCCTGGAATGTTTCAGGCACTTACCATAATGTACCCCAGCAGCAGTTGCAGTTTTGATGTGCTGTGTACACAATTTCTCCAGCTCAGCCTTATTCCATATAATTTTGAACTCGATGCTCCAATCAGGATCCTAATTCTCTGGGCTCTCTGTAGACACACACATGATGAGTGGCACTTTGAAATGCTGCTGCTGCTGCTGTTCCTTGTGAGCTGCAGAGAAGCCAATCAAGCATGAATCCAGGGGAATATAAATAATCATTACAGCATTTATCTCCTAGGGGTTGATTACCAGATTGCTTACTGGGTTGAGGCCTTTCCTTTGGACATTCAGCTGTCCACAGCCTGCAGGGATTTTTCTGACCTGGAAGCAGACTTCCTTCCTTGGTGCTTTACAGGCCATTAGTGCTTTGCCTGGAGTTTTCAAGTCCCATTCCAGCTTTCCACAGACCCAGCTGGCTGCTGGGGAGGAGCTGCCCCCCCGTGCACAAAGGCAGAGCTGAGAGCAGGGTGGCCTTTGCTTGGCTGTCACCTGCTTGGAGGTGACCACCAGGCTCTGAAATGCTGCCCCAGCCCAAACGTAGACCAACACCTACTTAAGTTATCTGTCTTAAAGGGCAGCCTCCTGCTCCCCACCCGCCCGGAGGGGCAGCCTCCTGCTCCCCACCCGCCCGGAGGGGCAGGCTCCTGCTCCCCACCCGCCCGGAGGGGCAGCCTCCTGCTCCCCACCCGCCCGGAGGGGCAGCCTCTTGCTCCCCACCCGCCCGGAGGGGCAGCCTCTTGCTCAGAACCTGCCTTCAGGGGCAGCCTCCTGCTCAGAACCAGACTTGTCCGTGGCACAGAAGCCACCTAAGGGTTGCAGCCCCTTGGTCTGATTTTTGGCTGAAGATCAGCGCTGGGGAAAGCCCCAGCTGGCCCCCAGCAGAGCATGTGTGTGGCCTAAGTGGCAGAGCTCGCTTGCCCACCCTTGCCTGTTGCACAGACACTTGGTTTGATGTCTGCAATCTACCCCTGGGGAGTGGGGAAGTGTCATTCGTTGTGTTTGTAGATGGCCTCAACCTGCCTTGAGGGGCAGCCTCCTGCTCAGAGCCATAGAAACACAGCTGAGGACATTCGGTGCCCCAGCACCTCCCACGCCTCTTGTAGCCGTGTTCCCTGTGCCGTGGACTTCTGGCTCTGATCACAGAAGAGAAGAATTTTGATCCTTCAGGCGCAGGAGCAGTTACAGGCAGGAGGAAGGCTTTGAGAGCTGTCTCACTCCAGCCCCAATTAGCGGTGGGTAGAGGTTTTAAGGCTGCTCCGAATCATCTTCAGAGCTTATCGGATCTGGCAGAGCAGCACAGTACAGCTATTAGGGGAGCTGATAAGACCTTGTCTGTCTCTCTAATGAAAGCCTCTGTGCAGCAGATAATCATGCTGAATAGTGCTCATTGGAAAGCCTCCCAAATGTCATTTATCAAGTAATTTGCTACCCTCTGTCAGAAAGCAGAGGGAAGAATGAAGTCACAGAAAGGTTTGGGGCAGAGGAGAGCTTCAAAGATCACCTCCTCCAGCACCCCCCCTTGCCATGGGCTGGGGCTCCTTTCACTGCTAATGAAGGGGCACCGCTGCTACAGCCTGCTCCAGACCCAGCTCCGAGGGGTGGCTTTGTGTGGCCTAAGGGGCCATCAAGACTGCTGCTAATCAAAAGCGGGCTTGGTCTTAACGTTGGGCTGTGGAACCCGGGGCAAGGAAACCCAAGCTAGGGATTCTTTCATCCTCAGCTTGGAAATACAAGTGGCTTGGGAATGCACCAGGGAATTCAAATCCAGTTTGGTGGGGGAGGCTTTTTTTCTCCCGGGCAAACAGTGGCAGAAGGAGAGGACACAGCCTCAAGCTGTGCCAGGGGAGGTTTGGGCTGGATGTTAGGAAGAAATTCTTCCCCGACAGAGAGATTGGCCCTTGGGATGCTCTGCCCAGGGGGGTGGTGGAGACACCATCACTGGAGGTGTTTAGGAAGAGCCTGGATGAGGCCCTTGGCACCATGGTTGAGTTGATTGGATGGTGCTGGGTGAGAGGTTAGACTCGATGATCTCAAAGGTCTTTTCCAACCCGGCTGATTCTGTATTCTTCATGCCTGTGAGCTCTTGCTGCGGTCAGTTTGCTCTTCCTGTGTCGAACGCCTGCAGCAGCCGTTTGTGGGTGCTGGTGGGGCCGGTGGGGCCTCGCAGGAGGCGTCACTCCCTAAGCCCTGCAGCCCCAAGGCAGCCTGGTGAGGCTGAGAACCCTTCCCCACCTTTCCCGGGGGAAGGCTTGGGGTAGCAAAGAGACTAAAGCCAACATCCCTCTTCACACGCAGCGGTTCCGGTGCTGTGGAGTTCATTGGGCAAGAGGCTTTGATGTTTATAGCCGGGCTCAGGCTCGGGGCTGCTTTGCTGATGGTAATGGCTGTTTGCTTCCCTCCTCCGTCCCATGGCATCCCAGGCGCCGCGGGGACTTAGGGAAAACACCGAGCGAAGCTGCTGTAGGTGCTCGGGAGAATTGGGCGGCTTGTCGGCACGTGTGGGTGTCTGAAGCACACCACGCAGCCTGCTGCCGAGCTCCCGAGAATGTAAACCTCGGTATTCAGCCGCAGCCGTGACTCCCTTCCCGCGTGGGTGGGAAGAATCTTCCAGCTTCGCTCCTTCGGAGCTCCTCAGGCTCGGAGCTTTCCTGCTCTGCACAGAAGGTGGCACTGGAAACACAGGAATGAAGTGGGATCGCTGGGACAGGAGCGGCTGGTGCGAGGCGCAGCTTGCCAGGGGCTTGTTCTCACCTGCGTTCCGCTCCCGGGGGGTCCTGCTCAGCCTCTTGCAGAGGATCCATTCACAAGGTGGCTTTGTGCTGACCTGGGCTGGGGGTTTCCCGAGGTGCACGCTAAGGTGCTCTGGGGGCTCCCATCCCAAGCAGCAGCACAGCTGCTCGGTTCTGTAAAATGTTGGTGGTTTGGGGTAGGGTTTTTTTTCCAGCTCATAGAATCAATAAGGTTGGAAAGACCTCAGGGGTCATCAAGTCCAACCTGTCACCCAACACCTCCTGGCTAACTAAACCATGGCTCCCAGTGCCACATCCAAGCCCTTTGTGAACACCTCCAGGGATGGTGTCTCCACCCCCAGAACTTGACATCGAGTTAGAAAGGTCGATGGAAGTTATCTCAGACCAAACCAGACCGAACCTGAGCTCCACAGCTGGTAGCATCCAGTGTCCACTGCCACAGCCCTGCAGGCTGAGGACCCCAAGCCGCAGGCGGCAGTGGCAGCTCCTGGGCGCCGCTGTTGCGTTCGCCTAAGCAGCATTCCAATGGTAATTCGATGCCTCTCTCGCCGCGCGTCGCTTGCCTTGTTTGAGCGGTGCCTTCCGTATGCATCCTGCTTCCCGGTACCACACAGGCTCCGTCTGCACAGGGCTCCTCCAGCATTAGGGATGCCCAGGCCTCCTGACTTCAGAGGCTGACTCCCTCTGGTCGAGGAACCGAGCAGAGGGCCGCTCCACACTAGCTGGAGCTGGCCACAAGGATCACCACCCAGAGGCAGAGAGAAGCTGGCTGAACAATTTCTGTGCTTCCAAAGATGCCCCACTCAGGTCTGGCCACGGCTCAAGGGCTGACTGGCAGCTCCCCTCCTCTTGCAGCCACTGCCATGCTCTTTAATTTCCACGATGCTGCTGGCCATATGTCACCTGGCCAATGGGAGAGGAAAGGCTGGAAGGGAAAAGGAATAGATCTGTCCGAGCAGGCAGGGTGCTGAGACTGAGACTAATGGTGCAGCTCTGGGTGCTGGGCAGCCAGAGAAATGGTGCTGCTGCATTAGGCTCTGCCCTCCAATCCATCTCCCCTTTTGATTCCCACCCCCCCTTACGCTCCCCCCACCCAGTTTCCATCAACCTCACTTGGGGAAGGAGCCCACACCTCCTGAGCTGCTACAGAAATCCCTCCCTTTCACCTCCCAATGCCTGAAGCCACAAGTTGGCTGCGATTTGGAGTGTAGAAATGGCTGCTGTGGGGCCCTCTGCTTGCCTGGCTTCCCTAGCAGGGGGGGTGGTGGTGTTGCTGCTGTTCTCTGCTCTGCTGCACTCTGTGGCAGTCAGGTGGAGCAGCAGGGGCTGGGCTGTGTTTGGCTCCCTCCATCCTCCCTCTCTTTGCTTGAAGTCTTCCTGGGGGATGATGATGATGATGATTATACAAATGAAATGTGTTGGGAATATCCCCCCCCAGGGTGTTCCAAGGCTCTGCTGCCACTGACACCAGTGGGGATTTTTAACCATCAGTGTGGGCTCCAGCACTGCATCCAGTTCTGGAGTCTCTGTTACAGGAAGGACCTGGAGGTGCTGGAAGGTGTCCAGAGAAGGGCCACGAGGAGGAGCAGAGGGCTGGAGCTGCTCTGCTGTGAGCACAGACTGAGGGAGTTGGGGTTGTGCAGGCTGGAGAGAAGAAGGCTCCCAGGAGACCTCATTGTGGCCTTCCAGGATCTGAGGGAGGCTACAAGAAAGCTGGGGAGGGACTTCTGAGGGTGTCAGGGAGGGATAGGATGGAGCAAAACTAGAAGTGGGAGATTGAGATTGGCTGTGAGGCAGAAGTTGTTCCCCAGGAGGGTGGTGAGAGCCTGGCACAGGCTGCCCAGGGAGGTGGTGGCAGCCTCCTGCCTGGAGGTGTTTGCAGCCAGGCTGGATGTGGCTGTGAGCAACCTGCTGCAGTGTGAGGTGTCCCTGCCCATGGCAGGGGGCTGGAACTGGCTGAGCCTTGAGGTCCCTTCCAGCCCTGACAGCTCTGTGGTTCTATAACTGCAGCAGCTCAGGGACATGGCTTAGTGCTGACCCTTCAGGGCTGGGTCCAGGGCTGGGCTGGATGAGCTTGGAGGTCTCTTCCAGCCAGATCTACTCTGTGGTTCTGGGATTCTCTTCTGCTTCCCACCCTTTTTGCTTTACCCAGGCCAATTCCAGAGCTGGGCAAGCTCTGCAGAGGATTCTGCACAAACATTCCTTGGGATTATTATTGATTGATTTCAAATTCATCAGGTCTGAACCATTTTTCTCCCTCTCACTTTCACCTGGGGGTCCCACTGCTGTGACTTCATTCTACCAGCTCTGTTCACCCTCAGAGTACTCACCAGAGCAGCAAAATTGCACCTGATTATTGGAGATTATCCACACAGAGCCAAGTGCTGCATGAATTATTAATCCTCATGATCAGTGCTGCTGTCCTGGTGCCTGGAGGCCTCCCTGATCCCACTGCTCTAGGTGCTGTGTAAGCAAATCAGCAGCCGTGCTGCTTGCTCTAAAGGGCTGCATGGCTCAGGGGGAAGGATGTGAAGAGACAAGCTGATGTCTCAGCATCATCTCCAGCCCCTCTGTGGCACAGCTGAGAAGAGAGCTGTCCCCCAGCCGGAGGAAACCTCAGGGTGTGGTTTCTTCTCACCTCCCCTTGCACACTTAGTGTCTCCCGGGGGTGTTTCCTCTCCTCCACAGAGAGCCAACGTCTCTCATCACCTAGTTCTGCTCCATCCCCCCCAGTCCTGTTCCTCCCTGACACCCTCAGAAGTCCCTCCCCAGCTTGCTTGTGGTCCCCTTCAGACACTGGAAGGCCACAATGAGGTCTCCTGGGAGCCTTCTCCTCTCCAGCCTGCACAACCCCAAACTCCCAGTCTGTCCTCAGAGCGAGCAGCTCCAGCCCTCTGCTCCTCCTCGTGGCCCTTCTCTGGACACCTTCCAGCACCTCCAGGTCCTTCCTGCAACAGGGGCTCCAGCTCTTGCTGTGGAGCTCCATGTCCAGCCGTGTGACCCCAGCACGGAGCACTGGTGGGCCAGGAGGTCTTTTTTTATCTTCTTTAACCTCATTTTGGGGTGATGAAAGTGCAGGAAGAGAAAACTGCTTGCTGCTGAAGCAGCTGGCTGGGAATTCCATATTCACAAGGGCCAAAGGTTTGGGGCATCCAAGTGCCCCATCCATCTGGAAGTGCAGGGAAAATCCCAGCTCCATGTGCTGCTGTGTTCAGCACAGCTAAGGGGGGTGGTGCTGGTGCTGTCTCCCTATGGCTCCCCGGGATGACTAAATTTACCCTCCCCCTTTGCTCCTGCCCTTCCTTCTCCTGTGATCCTCCGATGGCTGCTCCCTGGGGCTGGGCTGGTTCCTCCCTGGAAGATCCCAGCCCCTTCCCTTGGTTCGTGTTGCTTGCAAGGCTGCTGGCAGCAGCGTGGGGCCGAGCCGGGCTCGGGGGTGTTACTGGCAGCTGCTGGAGCCCCGGCTCTGTGGCCAGCTGGAGCCTCTCTGCCGCACAGGTTCCACCGGGGTGTTGCTGCTCGGTTGGTAGCAGGGCGTGTGGCTGCTCACACCGGCCCTGGCTGATCTGTGGGGAGGGTGCACGCGTTCATTTCACCAGGCTGGGATTAACGCCTCGGGAGCGCTTCCGTGCCCTGCAGGGGCAGCAGCAGCGGCGCTGATCTCCTCCCCAGAGAAGCTAAAGGCACTGGCAGGGGTCACCAAGCTTCTGTTCTCATCTAAGTCTCTCCCTCAGAGACGGCATTCCTGCATGCAGGCAGCCTGGTTTGCTGACAGCAAACCGCTACCTGCTTCCCCCTTTGGTCTTCCCTCTCCCGGCCTCCTTTCCAGCAGATCATTCGGCAGGTGCTGCTCCCTCCTGCTTTGCTCTCCTACATCTTTGTGGCTGTTTCCACCCCACCCCCCCCGCCAGCAGCATTCACACATTTCACTTTCCTGTAGACCACCAATTCCCACAGCTTTCAACTCGAAATGTCACCCCTGGGAGGCTCTGAGTCTCTGCTGCTCGGGCTCCTGCTCAGCCCTGGCAGCCAGCTCTGCTCCTCAGCCGTGCTAAACCCATGAGCCTCTGATCTGGAGCACGATTTGCAAATCCTCCCATGCAAATACTTCTGGAGAGAGGAAGCACAGTCAGAAGCCAGATGCAGCCTTGATCCAAGGGAAAAAATGGGTTTGGGCTTGAGGTAAGGCTTGCTTTCATGTTCAGTGTGATCAGAGAGGCTCAGATTTCCAAGGCATGTGAAGAGTAAATCACCTAATTCTTGTCAGATGCTTTAAGCCTCTCTGAACATGACAGGCACAAGCCATCATCTTCGGGAGCAGCCAGGCTGTGACCCAGGGCTTGCCACCACAGGCTGAGCTCAGTGTTTGCAGCTCTCTTGCTCTGCTGCACACCGAGCTAAAGACACGCTCAGGGGGAAAGTCCCTCTGCAGTTTTTCTCGTTGCCTTCTCCCTCGCAGCCGTCTGCCCTCTGCTCATGTGCAGGCCAGAGGCTCCCTGTGCCCGTGGCTGGGGGTGCTTGGCAGGCTCTGGGGGTGCCCGTGGCTGGGGGTGCTTGGCAGGCTCTGGGGGTGCCCGTGGCTGGGGGTGCTTGGCAGGCTCTGGGGGTGCTTGGCAGGCTTTGGGGGTGCCCGTGGCTGGGGGTGCTTGGCAGGCTCTGGGGGTGCTTGGCAGGCTATGGGGGTGCCCGTGGCTGGGGGTGCTTGGCAGGCTCTGGGGGTGCCCATGGCTGTAGGTAGTTGGCAGGCTCTGGGGGTGCCCGTGGCGGGGGGTGCTTGGCAGGCTCTGGGGGTGCCCGTGGCTGGGGGTGCTTGGCAGGCTCTGGGGGTGCCCGTGGCTGGGGGTGCTTGGCAGTCCAAGCCTTTGGCTGCTCTTTAGTTCCGCTGGCAACCAGACTGGATCCTTCCTAATCAACGTTCAGCCTTGCACACTCTTGAGCGGGGTTGGCACTCCTGGTGCCAGTTGATGCCCTGAGATTTGCAGTGCCTGACCCCACCCTCCACAGTCTTAATGAGCTCCTAGTGCTGCCCACTGTAAACAAACACTAACTGCATCTTGTGGGCATCTCACGAGACTTAACGAACGCTTCTGGAGTGCTTTGAGCCGCTTGGATGAGAAGCTGGCTAAAACACTGCTGCTCCCCAGGGAGCTTTCCCCATTCCGTGAGGGACCTGGGGCTCTGTTGAGCTACAGTGCTGGCTGAGGGCGGCGCTGGCTGAGGGCGGCGCTGGCTGAGGGCGGCGCTGACAGCGATTGTTTCCGAGGCAGAGCAGCAGCGCAGTCTTGAGGCGCTGCCGAATTTTAAACACACTCCACAGTTTGCCACCGAAACCCAGCAGTGGAGCAAAGAACCCTCCTTGCACCCCTGCAGCAAGCCTGACCTGAGCCTCTGCCTCCAGAAATTGCTCTACAGCTCGGTGCAAAAGAGGCACAGACGGAGATCCGGGAGCAGAGGGAACAGGTTCAAGAGGTTCTGCCTTGGCTGCCTCGGGCAATAGTGTTCAGAGCCAGATAATTCCCCTCTCCGGCAGGAATGCCTTCCCTTGCCCTCCGTCTCTACGATGGGCACTGATCTCGACCGCACCTCGGGGCGAGGTCCGGGGCAGCTCAGCGGCGCTGTGCTAACGCGGGGGATGCCAAGGTGCCAGGTTTGCTGCCGCCCCCGGTGCCCCCCGTGGCAGCTGGTGTGTCCCGGGGCGTGAGCAGGCTGCAGCATTGAAGCCTCTTCCTTGCAAAGGAAGCTTTGCAAGGACAGAAATATCTTTCAGAGGCTCACCTGGCTGACGCCTGAAGCGGTGCCAGGGAGCAGGGCAGGAGCCAAAGAAGCCTCCAGGAGTTCTCCCCGGTGAAACGATCGCTGGGGCGCTGCGAACGGCTGTGCTTCAGCCCATGAACAGATTCTCCCTCCTCTTGGAGCCCCAGCTGCCAACTTCTGCCAGGGCTGTCAGCTGCAGGAGCATCTTCCCTCCGCAGGAATGAGACGATCAGCGCGGTACAAAGGCTGTGCCCGGCCCGGGCTGCCCGGCGGGCGCTGGCCGTGCGGGGAGGGGGCAGCGGCAGCGTCTCCCGCTGAGATGAGCTGAAGTGACAGCTCCCCTGCCTGGCAGGGTGGCAGTGGAGCTGCCTGGTGTCAGCAGCCTAGCAACACCGAGTGGTATGACAAACCTCCCCTGAAAGGCTCTGAAGGGCAGCATCTTGCCGTCACAGGGCACCTGGGAGCAGGCTGGGAAGCGTCTCAGGGGATGTGCCGGCAGGGGCTTTCCCCTACAAGTCCTCCTCCTGACACCTCCACCTCCGTGGCAGCACAGGCAGCACCCCCTGGGGTGGGTCAGGGTCCTCAGCCCACCCCCACGCCATCGCCCTGCACAGAGCAGGGACCAAGAGCCTCTGCTCAGAAGGCCTTGGGTGATGCTAAGCAGTCATTTACTTGTGCTGTGCCTTCCTCCCAGAAATGGCCCCAAACTGAAAGCCTTGCTGGCTAGCCCAGGGTGTATGGCTCTGCTCCTTGGCCCATCCACCTCTGTGGGTAAGCTCCCAGTTCAGCTCAGAGGGATGGAGCTTCACAACTGTCCCATCAGGCCACCGAGCCAGGGGCCTCTCTTCTGGCCAAGCCTGGTGTTCCTCAGCCTGCAGCTTGGCTTGGAACTGGCCACTGCAGCCAGGCCAGCTTCGGTCTGCTTCCCACCCTGGCCACGGAGCTGCTCTGACAGCCCTTGTTTTGCATCACTGTCAGTTGCCTTTGGGGCTGTTCCTTGGTTATTGTGACCATGGGCTCAGCTGAGATGTAATCTAATCCTGAATCACTGACAGGCAAGAATCATTCCAGCCTCAGCCCTGTGGGCAGGCAGACGGCTCTCTGGCAGGCTGTGGTTGCCTGGCTGGTCTGAAGACAAGCCTGGCTTGGGAAGGGCTGGAGTGCTCACACCGTGCCCCTGCCTGTGGCACAGCTCTGCCTGACCAGCAGCAAAGGGCTGAGCTGGGGAGGGTGGGAGACCCCAGAGCCAGGGGTCCCCAGGCTGAGACCACCGGGTGCTTTGTGGCTGGGGTGAGAGCAGGAGCCCTTAAGCCTCCCAGTCCAGCCAGGGTGCTGGGGGAAGGACATGAGGTGGAAGAGAGAAACCCCAGTGTGCAGCTGAAGGGGCTTTAGGGGACAGCTGCTGAGCTCAACACAAGCCCTCTTGGCCCTGTTGTGAGGGGCTTGGTGTCTGTCTGACCAGCCCAAGCCCCCTGATGGGCCCATTTATGTCTGGCTGGAGGAGAGGAGCGATGGGCACCACCACCCATGAGCGGCTGGGCTGCCACAGCCTGCTGCTGGGCGCAGGAAGGGGCAGGGCCTGCAGGGAGCCTTGCCCACCCGCAGCTGGCTCTGCCCGTGCCCCGTGGTGCTGCTCAGCCCTCGGCATATTGGCACAATACCGTTAACCAAGAGCCACAGCTGAGGGCGTGTGACTGGCGCGTCCCTTGGAGCGGCAGCAAGCACCCCGCCGTACGGCCGCGGCGCTGAGGCCACCTTCCCAACCAATGCAGCCAGCCAGAGCCTGGAGAGCGGCCGGGCACTCAGCCTCCCCGCATGCGGACTGAGTGAGCGGCGATCAGCGTTACCCAATTAGCGCTCACAGCCCCGCGCCGGCCACACCCGGCTGCACCTCGGGGCTGCGGTGGCTGCCTTGAGAGGATTGGGATCCACCGAGGGCAGAGAGGTCCTGGCTTGGGGCGGTGTGGCTGGAAAGCTGGCTGGCAGAAAGGGACCTGGGGGGTTCTAATGGACTGGCAGCTGAGCATGAGCCAGCAGTGTGGCCAAGACAGCCAAAGGTGTCCTGGCTGGGCTCTGAAGTGCTGTGTCCAGCAGGAGCAGGGAGGGGATTGTCCCCTGGCACCTAGCTCTGGTGAGCCCATACCTCAAGCATTGGGGCACCTCAATCCAAGAGAGATGTGAAGGTGCTGGAGCTGGTGCAGAGGAGGGCAGGGAAGCTGGGGAGGGCCTGGAGAATAAATCTGATGAAGAGCAGCTGAGGGGCCTGAGGCTGTTTGGGTTGAACAAGAGGAGGCTGAGGGGAGACCTCATTGCTGTCTGCACTACCTGAAAGGAGGCTGTGGCGAGGTTGGTGCTGGTCTCTTCTCACAGTGATAGGACAAGAGGGAACAGCCTCAAGCTGCCACTGGGGAGGTTTAGACTGGACAGTGGGAAAAACATTTTCCCAGCAAGAGTGGTCAGGGAGTGGAATGTGCTGCCTAGGGGGGTGGTGGAGTCACCAACCCTGGAGGTGTTTAAAGGTGCTTGGATGTGGTGCTTGGGGATATGGTTTAGGGGTGACCCTTGTCGAGTAGGGCTCTGGGTTGGACTTGGTGATCCTGAGGCTCTTTTCCACCCTGAGTGTTGCTGTGATCTGTGAAGGTGTCCCCTGCAAACGCCCCGGCATGACCTAATGCAGAGAGCTCTCCATCAGCGAGCCAGCTGAGTGCTGGTGCAGCACAGGGGCTTGCAGTGTGGGTGCTCTGCCACAGGATCGTTGGTGGCTCAGCAGCAGAGACTTTGCCCTCAGTGAGCTCTCCAGCACAGAGCTTTGCTCCTCGGTTTAGAGGGGCTTGGGGGAGGATGGGGAACAGCTGTCTCAGGGAGCTGTGTTTGCCTTCTGCTGCTCATTCCTCTGGAGCAGGTGGTTTTAGGCTGGGGGGGCTTTAGTCCTCCCCAGAGGTGGAGCTCTGTCATTTCCAACCAGGCTCCTCAGGAGCAGAGCTGCCTCCCTCAGCCCAGCTCACAGGTGGGGAGTTCTGCTTGTGCTCAGGCTGTCCCTGACCATACTCCTCAGCAGCAACATCTGTCTGCTGGGGTGACCATGCAGAAGGCTTTCCTCTTGCATTGTCCAACAGTCCTGATGGTTTGAAGCTCCTGGCACGGAGCTGGAAAGCAAATGATAAATGATTCAGGACCGGCAGCTGAAGGCAGCAGCTCTGGAGCAGCCCTCAGCTCTCCCCAGCAGTGTCTGAGCTGGATGCACACAGTGAGCAGCAGCAGGGCTTAGGAGGTTCTGACTCACTTGTGACTCAGCCCTGCCTGCCTTTGTAGTCACTTGTTTACTTGGAGAGGTTGGAGCATCCCTCACCATTAGGCCCCTGGTACGAATCCCATGGAAAATGGTGGAGTCCAACCTCCCTGCTCTGACCAGAGGGAAACCTGAGTGTTCTGCCCAGGCCCTGCAGCGGGGTGGTCAGAACTGGGCTCTCCTGCCCCAGGAGGGTCCTCCCTGACATCACCCAGCAGCACGTGGAGGCACCCAGGCTGACCCTCACCCACCCAGCACAGCCACTGGCTGGGGCTCTGGTGGGAGCTGCTCCAGCTGACAATCAGCTCCATGCAGTCCTCTGGCTCCACCTAACCTGCACAGAGACCAAGCTCATTTCACAGGGGTGAGAGGGAGAACACCTGGGGCCAGTCCCATCCCCCAGGCAGTGCCATGGAAATCCATGCCAGGAATTTGGCCACAGCAGCATTTCAGGCAGGGCTTGTGCCTCTCCCACCTTCATGTTCAAGAGGATCTGTCCTTGCTGCAAGGATCTGTGGTGCCCCTGCAAGGGAGGGTGGTTAAATATTGATGCTTTAGCAGCTTATGTTTCTAATACTCTTTAAATTATGCACATTTTAGAGGTTCATCATCAACTGAGTCTCTTCCAGCTGCACAGGGGGGGGTGGTGTTCAGTAGCTCCTTGTTGATTTCTGCCTCAACCTTTGAATTCCTGTGGCTGGATGCACCTTGGTGCCTTGGCAAGGTAAACAGATCCACAGCCTTCATCTGAGCACCCCTGGTTGGTGGCCATAAATGTGTAATGAGCTACTCAGCAGCCTCAGAACCAGGGCTTCTTACCAATCATTAGCTCCTTCCCTCACAGCTTCAATAAACCTCTTGGTAGCAGGCCAGGGCCAATTAGGTTGTGCTTGGGAAAGTATGAAATGAGGAGGAGAAGGCTGGGCTGCCAGAGACAGGGGAAAGTTTGAGCTGGCCTAAGACTGAGTCGTGTCTGTGGCCTGTCTGAGGTGGAGAGCTGAGGACTGGAGACAGCCTGAGGGGAATCTGTCTTTATTTTGCACCCTTGTGGAGTCTTCCAGCTGGTGCCAAGGTGACCTCCCTGTGCACGTCCCACCATGGCAGCGGGGCTGGACTGCAGGGCTTCCACAGCCTTGCTTGTGCTCTGCAGACCCAGGAGAGCTGCCCAGCAGCACCCAGCAGGTCACACCACGAGAGCTTTGGTGAATTAAGTGGGATTGGAAAGGTTTTGTGGAAAGCTGCCTGGCCAGTGAGCCACTGAAATCCTTCGGAGCGAGGGTGGCTGCTGTGCCAGTGACCGATGCAGAATGGTCTGAGAGTGCCACACAGCTGCCAGCTCTCGTTGCTGGAGCCCAGCCCTGGGAGGCTTTCAAAGCCTGGCTTGGCATTTCCCTCCCTGCAGCCCTGGGTGGGCAACGGAGCATCCCTGGGCCCAGCTCTCTGCTCTGCTGCTTGCTGGGATGAGCCCCGGGCAGCACAGAGCCCCGGGCAAGGAGCTGGGCAGCTCTCAAGTGCTCTTTCTATTCCCACTGCACTCGGGGTGAGGGCTTCCTTCCACATGAAGCCTTTACCCTCTAGGAACCTGGGAAGTGATCCCTTCTCTCAGGGACACCCCTTCCTGGGTGGCTGGGCTCTCTCTGGGGGTGGTGAGCAGGCTCTGTGTTGCTTGTGCAAAGTGCAGCGAGAGAGGAGGCAGCGCTGGTACTCAGCACTGGTACTCAGCACTGGTCAGGCCACACCTGGAGTCCTGTGCCCAGTTCTGGGCCCCTCAGTTTAAGAAGGACTTTGAGACACTGGAAGGTGTCCAGAGAATGAGGCTGGGGAGGGGGCTGGAGCACAGCCCTGGGAGGAGAGGCTGAGGGAGCTGGGGTTGCTTAGCCTGGAGAAGAGGAGGCTCAGGGGAGACCTTCTTGCTCTCTCCAGCTCCCTGAAGGGAGGTTGTAGCCAGGAGGGGGTTGGTCTCTTCCCCCAGGCACCCAGCACCAGAACAAGAGGACACAGTCTCAAGCTGTGCCAGGGGAGGTTCAGGCTGGAGGTGAGGAGAAAGTTCTTCCCAGAAAGAGGAATTGGCCCTTGGGATGTGCTGCCCAGGGGGGTGGTGGAGTCCCCATCCCTGGAGGTGCTCAAGAGGGGCTTGGATGTGGCACTTGGAGCCATGGGTCAGCTGCCAGGTGTTAGCTATCAGGTACTAGGTTGGCCTTGATGATCTCTGAGGTCTTCTCCAACCTGGCTGATTCTGTGATGCTCCTCACCTGCGTGCAGCCCCCAGCAGGCAGCAGCAGCTCCTGCTGATGACCACAGCTCCTTCTGGGCAAAGGAGCTGCCCCCAGGCCAAGCCAGGGCTCAGGTGTGTCCTATCCCCCTCTGAATTGCCAGGGGCAGCAGGAGATTGGCTGAGGTGAGGCCCTGCTGGGGTGGATAAAAGACGAGGAGGTGCCTGCTCTTGCTCCTTGTCCTGGTGTGTGCTGAGCTTCTGGCGCTGGCTGAGCCTGGCTGGGGGTTTGGGTGAGTGAGAGCTGGCTTCCTCCTGCTGAAGGACCTGCTCGATTCTGTGTTTTGCACCGAGCTCGAAGGTTGTGTGGGCTCTGCCTCCCAGAAAATCGCTAATGAAGGATCCGTTGGTTCTTCTGCAGGCACTTCTGGGGCCGTCAAGCAGGAGATGTGTCTCTGAAGAGGGAGCTGATCGGCTTCTAGGAGGCAGCATTGGTTTTGCAGCAGAGCTGCTGGCGCCGGGAGGGGAGGACGGCAACGCAGACGGTAAAAATAACAGATGGGAGGCAGCGGGGGGAGGAGAATGGAGGCAGCAGCAAATCGTCAAACCCATCCAAACCGCTCCCGCGGAGAAAAGAAGGCAACAAAACCCCTTCTGAAATCGCAAGCACCGGGTGTCTGCCGGGGGGGGGGGGAGGGGGAAAAACCTGCTTGCTTTTGCTGTTTGGGGGTGGTGCCGCCGCCGCCGTTCGCGGGGAAAGCCTTCGAGTGCGAGAGCCCCGAAGGAGCAGCACTGAGCGGTGAGGCAGGGGAGCTGCGGCCCCAGCTGCTGCCGCTGCGGAGCGGGTTTGGGGGGCAGGCTTGAAGATGACTCTCTCTTTCTTCCCTGCAACCCACCCTGCAAATGGTAATGCTCCTCTCGTGCCAGTGCAGTTACTCCTACAGCAAGAGTGAAATAGCAGCCCAATAATTTCAGAGGCATGAAGGGGAAGGAAAGAGCCCCCCCAGACCCTGAAGGGCAGCTGAGTGGGGAAGTGGGAACACAGATAGGTGCTGGGGGCTTCTGGAGGGTTCCTGCTGTTTGTGCTGGGGGTGGGCAGGCTGCAGGCAGCGTTGCCAGAGGGGTGAGGTGGGGCAGAGCCCTTCTGAGGCCCTGGGTGGGTGATGTGGAGGCTGTTGCTGTGCTCCCGTCATGGGGCCGAGAGCCAGAGCAGACCTTGCTGCCCGCGGTGTGCTGCTCAGCACTCACCACGCTCCTCATGCTCCTCACACTCAGATGCTCACTGTGCTCACCGTGTGCACTGTGCCTCTGTGTTCTCACAGCGTGGCAGCAGCTGAGCTGTAAAGCTACAAGAAAGCTGGGGAGGGCCTTGGGGCTATTCTGTCTGGAGGTGACCAGGATCTGCAGGGGGCTACAAGAGAGCTGGGGAGGGACTTTTGAGGGTGTCAGGGAGTGACAGGACTGGGGGGGATGGAGCAGAGCTAGAAATGGAGAGATTGAGATTGGATGTTAGGAAGAAGTTCTTCCCCAGGAGGGTGGTGAGAGCCTGGCACAGGCTGCCCAGGGAGGTGGTGGAAGCCTCATCCCTGGAGGCTTTTACAGCCAGGCTGGAGGTGGCTGTGAGCAGCCTGCTGTAGTGTGAGGGGTCCCTGATGATCCCTGAGGTCCCTTCCAACCCTGGCAATTCTCTGATAGCTGAACACCCCTGAGCAGTCCCTGGCTTTGAGGACTTCACTGGCTGGTGAGCTCGTGGCCCTCAGCTCATTGTGAATGCTGCTGCAGGGGTGAAGGGTGCTGGAGGCTGTGAGCACAACAAAGATCACTGAAAAAAGACCCAAATGAGAGAGCAGGTCCATTGGAGCACCTGAAACTCCTGTAGCCAGCACCCTGCCTGCAGCAGGAGTGGGGAAGTGCCGAGAGATCCGTGCCCACAGATCAGCCTCCCAGTTGCTGGTAATTAGCAGATTAGAGACTTCCTGAGCCAGAAGTTGAATTGGGACCAAGGGGCTTAAGAGCCACGGCGAGGTTTCTCCTCTGAATGAGCTGAATCCCTCTTGGAACCCATTCTCACAGTTTAATTCCCCTGTGCCTGAGGATTTGCCGTGGGTGCCCCTTCCCGTGCAGGAGCAGGGGGAGCAGCTGCTCACAGTCTCACCTTCCTCACACCATTTAGCCCCAAACCTCCTGGCAGGCTTTCTGCACCATCTGATGCTTATCAATGCCTCACTTTCCGCAGGCTCTGGGCTGGGAGTCTGTTTGCTCTTCCTTAATGATTTTGTCAGTGCATGAAGGAGGTAGGGATGAGATCTGAGTAGGTTCTGAAGCCTCTCTCCAGAAGGTAAACAAAGACCCTCAAGTGACTTTCGGTGGTGGGGCTCCAGGGTTTGAAGCTGATCTCACAGTTGTGGCAGAGAGGAGGAGCTGGCTGGCTGCAGTGCTGTGTGCTTGGCAGGAGGCAGTGCAGGGGTGGGGAAGGTGAAGCAGTGCCTGGGCTCTGGGGAGCTTCCCCGGCGTGGAGGTGAGCAGCTGGGGCTGGGGGTTGCCCAGGTTCCCTCATGCTTCAGCAGCCCAGGCGCTGCCAGAGGAGGGCTTCCAGCCTGCCAGCAGGGTGTTAGGGACTCGTGTGCAGTGCAGTGTCTGTGCTTGTGAACTCTGCAGAGGTCAGCAGGAGCTGAGCTCAGGCCAGGGGGGTGCTGTGTGCCAGGGGCTGAAGCCACTTGCTGTTTGCTGCGAGAGGCTTCCCTGCTCAGCTCCAGCCCTTCCTGAGAGCCAAAGCCATGTCTAGGAGTTAACCCAAAGTCATCTGCCCTGCAGGACTGACTTTTACACCCTGATCCTCAACACTGTGCAGCAGAGAGGGCTAACACAAACCCCACCCACTGCAAACAGGACTTGGAGAGCAGAGCGGACAGGGATGGGAGGCTGCAGGGCAGAGGACCAGCCCCGTGTCCCCAGCCCCTCCAGAGGGGTGACAAACATGCTGAAACTCCTTTGAGATCTGCTGTGCTGAGGGGGAAGAAGCAGGGAGCACAGGGTTTGGCACCCTGATTCCCTCCTAGGTACCCCTGAGCTGTAGAATTGCCTCTCTGTTCTGCCAGGTTGGCTTTATTGCTCTAAATGTCCTAATTCTTCCTGATTCATAGAGCTCACTTCAGAGTCTCAGCGTCTGGAGCATTGCTCTGGAGCGTGAGGAGGGCTTAGGCAGGGCTGGGTGCTGGAAGAGCCATTCTGCTGCCCTCTGCCAGGGGTGCAAGTAGAGATGCAGCTTGGAAGTCAAATGTGGGGACCAGGACTGCTGGGGGGTGAGGAGGGGGAAGGGAGGAGGGAGGAAAATACATTGCTTGGAAGCTGCTTCTGCAGAGATAAGCAGCAGGCTCATGCCCAGCTCAGCAGGGTGAGACCCAGCCTGTACCAGCTGGGTCTGTCCGGGTCTGTCTCTCCCCCCGCTGCCCAGGGGTGTTCCAAGGCCAGGCCTGCTGCAGAGCTTGTGGTGGGGGTTGGAGCACAGGGGAAGCCACACTGCCTGAGGACTTCAGGGGGTGCTGTCACCCCTCTGAAGCACACACAGAGCTGTAGCAGTGCGAGGGGACCCAGCCACGCTGGCCTCTCCCAGCCCTTTCCTTTCTGCCTGGCCTGTGCTGGCCATGCCATGGAGACTATCATGGTCTGGCAGTGAGAGGAGGAAACAAGGCTGATGCTGGCTCAGTGGGCAGGCCTGGGGGTGGCTTCACTTTCTGGTGAGTGGTACCTTGAAGAAGCATGAGAGCTTCTGCACCTAGGACTGCCCAATGCCTCCCTCAAGGATCTCCCAGCTTCTAGTCCTGGCACAGCTTCAGGGGCTGGGGCTGGTGCCCTTGGGAGGCTGGGTGCCCTCGGGGTGCCCTCCTGCAATCCCACTGTGGAAGGGAAAGGCTTGAGTGTTCCCTTTTGCAGGTTTGAGGGTTTCAGGATCTGCCTGGGGTCAGGAGCAGGTGACAGTGATGATTCCTCATCCTCTCCTTCCTTTGCTCGTGGTTGGAAAGCTTTTTTATGTCTTTCTTCACTGCTATTCAGAGGAAGGGCAAAGGCTGACCCCTCCCGAGGGGCTGCTCGGGACCACCCCTCCCGGGGAGCTGCTGCTGATCTCTCACTGATTTTAGGCACAGATCTTCCTGTTCAGAACAGCAGCAAGTCAGAATTAGACTTTCCCCAGAAGCAGACTTGCTGGCAATGCCATGAGTCCTTGCCCTCCAGAGCAAAGGAGTGAGTAAGGACTGGAGTGGCCTTGGATTGATGGGCAAGTGCTGGACTGGATGAGCTCTGAGGACTTTTCCAACCTGGTTGTAGGGACAAGAAGGTCACAGAATCAGTTTCCTGCATTTCACAGAACCACAGAGTGGCTCAGGCTGGAAGGGACCTCAGAGATCATCCCCTCCAACCTCCCCAACGTGGGCAGGGACAGCTCTCACCTAGACTCAGCTGCTCAAGCCCCCCCCAGCCTGGCCTTGAACAGCCCCAGAATCATCACTGTGCAATGGCTTAGAATAGAATGGAACTAACCAGGTTGGAAAAGACCTTTGAGGTCATCAAGCCCAACCTATCACCCAACACCATCATAGAATCAACAAGGCTGGAAGAGACCTCAGAGATCATCAAGTCCAACCTGTCCCCCAGGACCTTATGCCTACTAGACCATGGCACCAAGTGCCATGTCCAATCCCCTCCTGAACACCTCCAGCTGTGCTGAGGAAGAGGAGCAGGGTTGTGGAGTCTCCCTCTCTGGAGGCTTTCAAGACCCACCTGGATGTGGGTGGCTCTGTGCTACCTGCTGTGGTGTGAGGTGTCCCTGCCCATGGCAGGGGGGTTGGAACTGAGTCATAGAATCAACAAGGCTGGAAGAGGCCTCAGAGATCACCAAGCCCAAGCTGTCACCCAGCACCTCCTGACAACTAACCCTGGCTCCAAGTGCCACATCCAAGATCTCTTTGAACCCCTCCAGGGATGGGGACTCCACCACCTCCCTGGGCAGCACATCCCAATGGCTAACAGCTCTCTCTGGGAGGAAGGGAGGAGGCAGCCACAACCCTTTGGCCTCTTTGCAGTGCTGGGGGGGTGAGTGGATTTGTTGGTTGGGCTTTGGGGCTTGGCTTGCAAGGCCAGTGCCTGCTCAGGAGCCCATCCTTTGCTGTGCTGCTTAAAGCATTGCAGTGTGGTTTACATTTAAATAGAAATGAGGCCTCCTCGAAGGAAATTTATTCCACTTGGCTTTGCACATTGATGATGAAAGAACCTGGTTCCAGTTCTTCTTCTTCTTCTTCTTCTTCTTCTTTCCCCCCCCCCCCCCTCCTTTTGCTCTCATTCTGAGCACTCTCTCATTAGATTTGCCTCTTTTTTTTTTCCTTTATTGCTTTTCATATCCATCATGATTTGTGTCAGCAGAATGGCTGCAGAGACAGACAGCTGATTATCAGCTCTAAGGGAAGAAACAGAGCACAGGAATGGCTGCTGAGGAAAGAAAAAAGAAGGGGAAGGTAATTAACAGTGGGTGCCAGAATGGAAATGAATCACAGAGCTGTCAGGGCTGGAAGGGACCTCAAGGCTCAGCCAGCCCCAACCCCCTGCCATGGGCAGGGACACCTCACACTGCAGCAGGCTGCTCACAGCCACCTCCAGCCTGGCTGCAAACACCTCCAGGCAGGAGGCTGCCACCACCTCCCTGGGCAACCTGTGCCAGGCTCTCACCACCCTCATGGGGAACAACTTCTTCCTCACAGCCAATCTCAATCTCCCCACTTCCAGTTCTGCTCCATCCCCCCCAGTCCCATCCCTCCCTGACACCCTCAGAAGTCCCTCCCCAGCTTTCTTGTAGCCCCCTTCGGATCCTGGAAGGCCACAATTAGGTCCCCTCTTCTCCAGACAGAACAGTCCCAACTCTCTCTTCTTCACAGAGGAGGAGCTCCAGCCCTCTGCTCCTCCTCATGGCCCTTCTCTGGACATTTTCACTTTCTAAACCCAAATTAACCTCCATCTTCATGTTCCAGAGGGAACTCTGAGCCTCTGCCCACAGCTCTCCACCTCCCTGCATGCTGTGTGTCCTGGCATGGCACAGGGACACCCAGAGATGCTCAGCCTGCCCAAGGTGGGATCAGGTAAAGATATAGAAACTGCTGCAGAGCTCCTGCACCCAAATCTGAGCTGTTTCCCCTGAGCTGCATGGACCCCTTTGGGGCAAGCTTTGGGGCAGAGCAGAGCATTCAGCCAGCCAGGGCAAGCTTTGGGGCAGAGCAGGGAATTCAGCCAGGGCAAGCTTTGGGTCAGCAGGGAATTCAACCCCCTTTCCAGTGCATTTCACCTTCCCCTCCTCAATGTTCTCCTCCTAACAAGGTGTCTGCAAGGTAATGAGACTCAGCTATGTGATGGATAGAGTGGGAGTGGGAGGGAGGGCCGGGGAGGGTTGGGAATCGCTAAGTGAAGGGAAAAGAGGACTGGAGGGAGCCATGACAACTCCTTACAAATACTTAGAGGGACATCATAAAGAGGCCAGGGACCACTTACTCTCATTAGTGAGAGCTGAGCCAGAAGCAGTGCCTCATGCTACAGGGGGAAACCCAGGTGGGGATGGAGAAGTTCCCACAATAGCAGCACTGTGGGAAGGGGCAGGGGAAGGGGAAGGGGAAGGGGCTGGTCCTGCTGCCCCAGGTCTGCACAGGGAGGGCTCCCAGAGCTGCTTTGGCCCTTGGAGGGCTGGGGAGGCCCTGTGGCAGATGCCCAACTTGCATCCAGAGGCTGCTAACCTTTTGAAGGCCTGGTGGCTCTCCATTGTCCCCTCTCCTGCTCCTGGCACGGCGCAGGTGAACCTCTTGCCCAGCAGTGGAGCTGCTCTGCTTCACTTCTCCCTGCCCCCAGCAGCCCATCCTGTACAGACAAATCCTCTCTGCTGAGAAGGTGCTGTTCCCAGCAGAGACAGAGGAGGTTGGTAAGGCTTTATTTCGACCAAGGGAGGGCCCACAGGACAGTTCCTGGTGGGGTCTCTCAAACTGCTGGGAATCACAGCTCCCCTTTGGCCTGACCTTCCCAGCCGCAATTGCCCTCTCCCTTTCCCTGCTGCTGAAGGCACTCAGGAGTCAGAGCCCTTCCCAGGACACCTACTGCACCTCTCCCTCCACCTGCAGCCCCCTGCTTAGCATCAGTGAGGTTGGAAAAGAGCTCAGAGATCACCAAGTCCAACCTCTCACCCAGCACCTCCTGCCAGCTTGGGAGGAAGCAGGGTGGGGGAGTCCCTCAGGAGATTAAAGAGGGAGGTGAGAGGGGGAGGTGCTGAACCATGAAACGCTGGAACGTTGCAGCTGAGTCAGAGCCAGCCTCCATTTGTCTTTTTTTAAGCCACAGCTCATGAGAACCCTGAGCCCCTGCCAGCACCAAGTGAGGCCTTTGGGCACTGCAGAAGGGAGAAGGAATTCGGGGGGGGTGGGGTTGGGCTTCTCAGTGAAGTCCTGATGAAGGGAGAGATGCTGGCAGAGGTCAGAAGACAGAGAAGGTGGCCAGGCAGCTGCCACAAAAGGTCAGGGGAGGCTGCTTGCACAGGTGATGACTGAGCCAAGGTGCTCACAGCTTGCTCTGGTGGCCAGGGTCCCCAAGGGAGGGGGAGGAGGCAGTGGGATGTCCCTTGCCTCACTGATAATGGATTTGCCTTGGACAGCTCTTGCCTGATGGACAGAGACCAAATCCCACCAGCCCCAGCCAGCCCTCCCTCTTGCAGGTGGGAATGACACAGTCCCAAGCACACAGAGGGCCTGGGGCTGTGGGTGCCAGGCATGGAGTGATGCCTATGGTCCCTGCCCTACCCCAGGGGGTGCACTGGGGCTGGCCAGGCTCATGAGGGTGGTGAGAGCCTGGCACAGGTTGCCCAGGGAGGTGGTGGAAGCCTCCTGCCTGGAGGTGTTTGCAGCCAGGCTGGGGGTGGCTGTGAGCAACCTGCTGCAGTGTGAGGTGTCCCTGCCCGTGGCAGGGGAGCTGGGACTGGCTGAGCCTTGAGGCCCCTTCCAACCCTGCCAGTTCTGTGTCTCCCAGCTGGGGCATCGGCCCCTGGCTGGTTTGGTTCAGTTCTCCCAGCTCCACAGTCCCCTGAGCAGGAGGTTGTTTCCCTGCTGGATTGCTCCCATGCTTTTTTGGAGGCTGTTCCTGAAGGTACAGAATCCATCAGGGCAATTCAGTGGCAAGAGAAGACAGAAACCAAAGTGTGTGTGTGGGGGGGGAAGGCAGGAAACCAGCATTTAAAGGACTAAGTGCAGAGCAGTGCTGCCTCTGCCTGCCTGGGAAAGAGATTTTTAGGCAGGTTTTTGGCATTTACAAATCCTTTGTGAAAAGGTCACCCTGCACTTGGAATCTTATTAGTACAGAAGAATGGCCCAGAAAATGTCACATCTCTTTAGGGTGGCATTTACACAGCAGCAGTGACTCAGCACACAGCTGCTTGGGCAGGATGGCTGGAGCCAGCCCCGGGCACTGCCAGCCTGTGCCGGGAGAAGTGGCTCAGGGCAGGGGAATTCCAGTGCCACAAAGGGATGACCTTGGTCACCCTGCTGAGGGCAAGGGGATGGCTGCCAAGGGGGGAAAATTCTGATGGCTGAGGTCTGGGGAGCGCCCAGGCAGCCAAGAGGGCCAAGGGCATCCTGGCCTGCATCAGGAGCAGTGTAGCCAGCAGGAGCAGGGAGGTCATTCTGCCCTGTGCTCAGCACTGCTGAGGCCACACCTGGAGTCCTGTGTCCAGTTCTGGGCCCCTCAGTGTAGGAAGGAGGTTGACTTGCTGGAAGGTGTCCAGAGAAGGGCAACAAAGTTGGTGAGGGGGTTTGGAAGACAAGCCCTGTGAGGAGAGGCTGAGGGAGCTGGGGTTGCTTAGCCTGGAGAGGACCTTCTTGCTCTCTACAACTACCTGAAGGGAGATTGTGGCCAGGCAGAGGTTGGTCTCTTCTCCCAGGCAGCCAGTACCAGAACAAGAGGACACAGTCTCAGGCTGCACCAGGGCAGGTTTAGACTGGCTGTTAGGAGGAAGTTCTACACAGAGAGAGTGATTGCCCACTGGAATGGGCTGCCCAGGGAGGTGGTGGAGTCACCTTCATTGGAGGTGTTCAGGGGGAGACTTGCTGGGGTACTGGGTGCCATGATCTGGTTGTCTGGGTGGGGTGGATTGGTTGATAGGTTGGACACGATGATCTTGAAGGTCTCTTCCAGCCTGGATTTATTTATTGTATTGTATTACACTGGGTTGGGGCAACTGTGGCCACCTTGTGCCCTTTGTCCCCTCATCAAGAGCAGCAGCCAGACACCCAAGGGTGCTCAGCTGGGGGCTCAGCTGCTGTTTGTAAAACACTTGCAAGAGGCAGACGTGCTCCAGAGCTGCTGGGCACTGAGTTACAGCCACCTTGCTGTCTGTTGAATGCCTGCAGAGCACTTGGAGCTCTGGGGGTGCTGGGGCTGGGCAGGGTGATGCTGCCCTGCACACTTGGTGGTGGTCCACGACCCTGAGCCGGAGTTGTGGCCCCGCAGCTGCAGCCCTGTGCTAGTGGCAGGAGCTGCTGCCTCGGCTCCAGCCCCTCTGCTCCTGCCAGTGAGCAGCTGGTTGCTCTCTTTGTACAAGGATTGCTGTGGCTGGCCCCCCTGGCCCCCAGAGGTGTCCCAGTGAGGGTGCTGGGAGGGCCACAGAAGGCCACACCACAGGTACAAGAGGGCACCCAGCACCGCTGCAGCAAACTGGACAGCACAGGCAGTTCCACCGGGGTGCCCCTCGGGAGTGAGTAGAGCACTGTGCCAGAGCAGCTCCCCTGGCCCCCCTCTTCTCTGCCTGTTGTTGGGGAGCCTGCACAGACCCATCTTTGATTTGCCTTGCCTCTCCTGGGCCCTGGCCCCCTCCCTGAGACACCTCCCCACTGCCTCTAGCCCAGGGCAGGACTGCCTACAGCCCTTGAGCAGCAGAAACTGCTCTCTGTGACCCCAGCCCAACCCTTCACTGTAATCTAACCCTCCCTGCACCAACACACCCCACCAGCAGCTCCCCCCCCACCTGCCAGCTAGACCAGCACCCAACCCATTGCAGATGCAGCCACACAGGAAGGTTTTCAGCCCCTCTGCTCCTCTCAATGGTTTGAGTTTCCCCTGACCCAGTCTGCTCCCACCTGCCAGCCCCACGCCCAGGGGCTGCCTCCCACCCCCATGCTCTGACCCTCTGCACTCCTGCTGCCCCCTCCAGCCCCCCTCCGTGTTTCCACAGCCCCCTCACCTCCCCTGCTCCTCCTCTCCCAGAGTCACTTTGTCATCTGCTGGTGGTGACAGGCGGCCACAACCCCGGCCCTGGCTGCAGCAGTGATTTATGACTGCAGGCCCTGCACAGCTCTATCCAGAGAGCCATCTCTGCTGCTCTGGCTGGCACTGACCCTTGCAGATAGTTGACCATTCTTCTTGCAAGCTTCAGCTCGCAGCTTTTCCCTTCCTGGGCAGCTCTGGGAGTTCCCAAAGTGCAGGTGGGGCTCCCAGGGCTGGAGGGGAAAGTCCTCTTTGCCCAGACACCCTCAGCTGCAGCCCTTGGGAGAGGGGGGAAAGCCCCAGCAGCTCCTGGCTCTTTCTTGGCTGTAGGGATTCACCCCCTCCTAAGAGCTGGCTGCTCTGGATCCTGCTGGATCACCTCTGGTCAGCAAGGACAGGAGGGCTTGGCTGTGCTCGGGAGGCGCTGGACGCTGTTCCCAGCACTGACCGCAGCCTGCCCGAGCAGAGCTGAGGGTGCAGAGCACAGCTCCAAGCTTGGGCTGAGCAGTTTCTCACCTGGGAGCAGGCCTGGCCCCACCTGAGAGGAGCTGCTGGGGTCCCCATCACACTCCGGGCATGGGGGCTGTGGGGAGGTGAAACAGTCCCTGGGGTGCGGGGGTGAGGCACAGAGGAGCTGCTGCTGGCACTGCAGAGCCAGGCCCAGGCTGCAAGGAAGCAGAGGGCAGGAGGCTGCAAGGAAGCAGAGGGCAGGAGGCTGCAAGGAAGCAGAGGGCAGGAGGCTGCAAGGAAGCAGAGGGCAGGAGGCTGCAAGGAAGCAGAGGGCAGGAGGCTGCAAGGAAGCAGAGGGCAGGAGGCTGCAAGGAAGCAGAGGGCAGGAGGCTGCAAGGAAGCAGAGGGCAGGAGGCTGCAAGGAAGCAGAGGGCAGGAGGCTGCAAGGAAGCAGAGGGCAGGAGGCTGCAAGGAAGCAGAGGGCAGGAGGCTGCAAGGAAGCAGAGGGCAGGAGGCTGCAAGGAAGCAGAGGGCAGGAGGCTGCAAGGAAGCAGAGGGCAGGAGGCTGCAAGGAAGCAGAGGGCAGGAGGCTGCAAGGAAGCAGAGGGCAGGAGGCTGCAAGGAAGCAGAGGGCAGGAGGCTGCAAGGAAGCAGAGGGCAGGAGGGGCTAGGCAAGGGGCTAGGCAAGGGGCTAGGCAAGGGGCTAGGCAAGGGGCTAGGCAAGGGGCTAGGCAAGGGGCTAGGCAAGGGGCTAGGCAAACTTTTCCCCTGGGAAAAACCCCCAAAACCACAGGAAAAGGAGAAGTTTGTCCCTCATCTGCACCCAAACTTTGTGCTTCAACCTTTAAGCTACAGCTTTTAGTTGTGCTGGCAGCCAGCTCAGAAACTGGAGGCAGCTGAACTTTTCAGCCACGAGGAGCCCAGATTCACAAAGCAGAGATTAGAGGTTTAGGGATTCATTCTCAATTCTCCTTGATTTGATATGAGGAAAGGACTTGAAAGGAGAAAAAAAAAGGGAGAGGGAAAAAAAAAAAGACCTTTTCAAACTCCTTTGCTTGTTAGAGACACTCAGGGAGCTTCACAGCCTTGTCTTCTCCTGAGAGCCTGGAGGTATTTATAGTTCCTGCAGATTTAGTCTCAGCACATGCACGCACCCCTGGTTAATTCCTGCTCCTCAGGTTGGCTGAAACTGAGGCTTTTTCCCTTCCCCTGTCACTGAGGGATGAAGGCTGCTGGAAGCTGCTTGATCTCATGAGGCCTCCTGCTGCTGGACCAAGGAGTGATTCCCTGGCAGCTGCTCCCTCTAGGTGCATGGAGGGTGTCAGATGGACAGGGACTGACCCTGCTCCCACACCCCACTGCCACAGCTCCCTGCTGGAATGATTTGGTGTAGCTCCAGGCACGTGGAGGAGCAGCCCTGAGCCTCCCACAGCAGCTGATGCAACTTCAAACAAAGTTTAAAGGGAGATTAGTTTGCCTCAGATGCCTCAACTCAGGGAGAGAAAACAAAAGCCCAGCAAAGTGACCTGGGGAGGAGGAAGCTCAGCGCTTAGGGCCTCTCCCTTCCGCGCTCCACAGGGCAGGAACCTGGGGAAATCCCCACAAAAGGGATTTAAAGGAATAAGAGGGGACAACACCAACTCTCACAGGGCCTAGGCCTTCTCCTCAGCACCCATTCCGAGGGAGAGCTGCCTTGTGACCCACCCTGTGCTGCAATAATCCTGTGGGGAAAGCACCCAAGACCTGGGCACAAGGACAGTGACGCTTTGCATCCTCAGGCTTCCCAACCTAGCTAGGTCCAGGCTGAAGCTCTGCTCACACCACTGCTCCAGCCCCTTTGATGGACCCTGCCCCATGGTGCTGCTCCTCACAGCATCCTGTGCCAGGCTGCCTGGGTTATGAACATTTTGCCTTCCAGCCTGGAGAGGGTAGGAAGCTCCCCGGGGCTGCAGACCATCGCTGGCTGCCCCTCGTCCTTCCTGCTGCCACGGACAGGAGGATGGGTCAGCAGCAAGAGCACAGCTCACCTCCTGCAAGGCTATGCTCTTCTAGTGTGCCCTGGGGGTGACTCCTTTTCCCTTTAATAGCTTTTGGCAGGGCTGAGGTACTTATTTTGGCCGAGGAGCGGGGCTAGCCGTGAGCACGTTGTGACCCAGCAGCGCCTGTCAAGTCCCTGCCTGCCTGCCTGGGCTGCCCTGCCGTGGCCCTGAGCATCCACCATCAATCACATCAAGCTCCACAACCCAGTCCAATCCCTTCCATTTGAATAGCTGGCAGAGTGAAACATTGTGCTGCTTGTGACATGTCACAGGCTGGCCCTGAGTGGTGCTGGCTGGCTCAACCTCCTCTAATCCACTGCAGCACTGTCGCTGTCCTCTGCTCTCCAGGGGAGCCAACTGGATGCGTAAGAGCTCAGAGTGGGTTTGAGAGCACAGGGCAAGGCTGAGTGGTTTCCAGGATAACTCCTCCCCTGACTGCCAAAGGCTGCCAGGAGTCCTGTGCCCAGTTCTAGGCCCCTCAGTTTAAGAAGGACATTGAGACACTTGAAGGTGTCCAGAGAATGAGGCTGGGGAGGGGTCTGGAGCACAGCCCTGGGAGGAGAGGCTGAGGGAGCTGGGGTTGCTTAGCCTGGAGAAGAGGAGGCTCAGGGGAGACCTCATTGCTGTCTCCAACTCCCTGAAGGGAGGTTGTAGCCAGGAGGGGGTTGGTCTCTTCTCCCAGGCAAGCAGCACCAGAACAAGAGGACACAGTCTCAAGCTGTGCCAGGGGAGGTTTAGGCTGGAGGGGAGGAGAAAGTTCTTCCCAGAAAGAGGAATTGGCCACTGGGATGTGCTGCCCAGGGAGGTGGTGGAGTCCCCCTTCCTGGAGGTGTTCAAGAGGGGCTTGGATGTGGCACTTGGAGCCAGGGTTTAGTTAGTCATGAGGTGGGCTTGGTTGGGCTTGGTGATCTCTGAGGCCTTTTCCAACCTTATTGATCCCATGATCGTTTCTTTTGCTTTTCACTTCCTGTGGGATTTCAGGCTCCTGTCCCACCCTGTGACCTGAACACTGATTTTACACCAGGGTGCAGCCCGAGCCTGGCTGCTCCTTAACACACAAACCCTCTTCCTCAGCCACCCAGGCACTGCTGCCCCCTCCTAGGCAGCCCAAACCCTGCAAAGCCACCGGCAGCATGTCCCTGGCAATCATCTCCACGGGCAGCACCTCCCCAAGGAAGGCTTTGGCGGCAACACAAGGGTGCTGCAAGCCCAGGGCTGGAGCCCTGCTTGGCTCTCTAGCCAGGTGCAGTGCACTCCCCCTCCAGCAGAGCCTCAGAGCCTGCCCTGCACATGGCTGCTCCAAGCTGCTTTTAATTGAGGGTGGTTTTGTAACGCAGCTCCACGTGGGTTATGTGATAGATGGCAGTGCCCTCAAGCCAGCTCTTTAAAAGCAGAGAGCTTCATAAATGTGCTTCATAAATAGCAATAGTTTCTGATTTCATAGCACAACAAGAACAAATCACCAGCTTCTCCCAGAGATAGATTAGTTCCCTGTAGACAATACATTGATCCTACCAGATTTCCATCTATTTCCAGGCCTCTCAAAGAGCAGCCACTGCCACTCAATTACCATGCTCCATTAAACAGCTTCAACCCTGCACATTGCCTGCTTTTAGCCAGCAACAAGGCAAAACAAACAACAACAACAAGAAGAAACGTTCAGCCTCCTTGTTTGTGACAGGAAGGCAGTGGCGGGCCAGGGAGGGCTGGAGGAGCAGCACTGCATTGCTCCCACCCCAGCTGCTGGCAGCCACAGGCCGAGTCCCTGGGCAGGCAGTGCCTGTCCTGCCTGCCTCACCTCACTGCAGGTGGCACCACTCTGTCCCCTGTGCCATTGCCAAACCACAGCTGAGCAGGGGACAGAACCCAGCCGCTGCCCTTGGCTGCCCATGGTTGCTCATCCCTGCCCATGGCTGCACCTGGTGCTGGGGCAGTTGGGGCACCAGGCTGCCCAAGAGGAGCTACAAACCTGTTTGCCAGGTGCTTCACCAGGGAAGTGCCCAAGTCCCTCCTGGGCTGGAGAGCAGGCAGCCTCTGACAGCAGAGCTGAGCCTGGCAGGGGCTGGGCTCTGCGGAGCCCGTGGCGACACAAGAGGCATGGTGTGAGGCTCCCCTTGGCCCTGCATGCTGCAAAGCCAGGGACTGATCTTCAGCTCAGCTCAGGGGAGTCTCTGCACTGGCTCCTGGACAGACAACATTTAATGTCCCCCAGTCTCCTCCATCCCTCCTCAGGTGTGCCTCACCGTCACCCACCTGCTCCTTGGGGACAAGGCCTCGGTGTGATGGGGACCTGCTGCTGCCACCCATGGTGCTCAAGGTGTTACCTGAAACCACACAGACCACTGAGAGACAACAAACACACAACTTGGGCATCCAGCTGCAGAGCCTGAGCTGAAGGTCACCCCACACCTCTGTCTAGGGGTTATTGGTCTTCACAGTTGGAAGGTCCCTCATGAGCCACGCCAGCAACGAGCAGTGACAGCTCCTGTGCCTGTGCCTGCATGCACATCCCCCCCCCAGCTGAACACCATGCCAAAGAAATTATGTTTCCCATCATTTCTGGTGTCATCTTTGATTAATTTGCATCTCTTCTCTCATTATGGCTCATCCCTCATTGCAAAGGTGTCCTTCAGCCAGGACACTGGGAGAGAGCTGAGGAGCGAGAACCGGCGAGGAGCAACCCAGAGGCAGGGCCCAGGAGGGGCTGCCAGGCAGTCACACCTCTGCTGGTGTCCTTCCATGGCTGCTTCCCACCTGTGACTGCACCCTTGGCACCTCAGCATGGAGCCACTGCACCCCAGTGGGCACAGATTTCACCTGACACCTGATTGATCACAGCAAAGAGGAATGCAACTAAAATCTACTCCTCATCCCCCAGCACTCCTCCACCCCAGCCCCCAGCTGGTGGGAATCAAACCCTGTCAGCACTGAGGCCATGGGTGGTGGCTCAAGAACTGAGCTCTTGGCCTTGCTGGGAGCCCCAGGGTGTGATTGCAGGGCTCTGGGACAGGTGGTTCTGTGCCTGAGGCAGAAGCCAACATGCTGAGCTTCACCCAGTGCTGTGGTTTGTCCCATGAGAGATTAGCTCCAGGAGCACTGAGAGAGGAAGATGTTCATCTTTCCTTATCATGCCAGTTGTTAGGCAGTTGGGAAATGCAGCTCCTTGCCTCAGATGAGTGAGTGGATGAAAACAATATTCTACCTCCACCTCCCCCAACATTTCTCCCCTTTCCCATGGAGATTTTCCCTTTCAATTAGATTTCCTCTTTATTACCACCCTCCCTTCTTATTATTGTTTTCCTGGCACACATTTCCTTCCCCCACCCCCTACACAGCCTTTTTTCCATCCTCTCCAGCTGCCAAGGGCCACAGCACACATCCATGTGTGTGTGTGCTGGGGAAGGAGGGCTTGAGGAATGGAGGAGAAAGAGATAAGGCTAAAAAAAAGAAGAGAGAGAAAAGATGTGATAAGGAAGAGCTGCTGGGGAGAGCAGCTCAGCTGCTCACTTCCACCAACACAGAAAACTTCTGTGCTGCTGGAGGGGCAGCCCCTGCTGCTCTCTCCTCCTGGACTGTGGCCCAAGAGGGACTTGACCCTCGCTGCCCACCCCAGCCGCTGCTCTGCCTGAAGAGCTTTCTTGCAGAGAACAGAAATGAGAAGTGTCTGGGTCCCAAGCCAAAACTCAAGCTGCTTGCCCCAGCAGCTGTGCTGAGGAAGAGGAGCAGGGTTGTGGAGTCTCCCTCTCTGGAGGCTTTCAAGACCTACCTGGATGTGGGTGGCTCTGTGCAGCCTGCTGTGGCCTGAGGTGTCCCTGCCCATGGCAGGGGGTTGGGACTAGATCACAGAATCCTAGAATCAGTAAGGTTGGAAGAGACCTCAGAGATCACCAAGTCTAAGCTGTCACCCAACACCTCCTGACAGCTAAACCCTGGCTCCAAGTGCCACATCCAAGCCCCTCTTGAACCCCTCCAGGGAGGGGGACTCCACCACCTCCCTGGGCAGCACATTCCAGTGGCCAATTCCTCTTCCTGGGAAGAACTTTCTCCTCACCTCCAGCCTAAACCTCCCCTGGCACAGCTTGAGACTGTGTCCTCTTGTTCTGGTGCTGGGTGCCTGGGAGAAGAGACCAATCCCCACCTGGCTACAACCTCCCTTCAGGGAGTTGCAGAGAGCAAGAAGGTCCCCCCTGAGCCTCCTCTTCTCCAGGCTAAGCAACCCCAGCTCCCTCAGCCTCTCCTCCCAGGGCTGTGCTCCAGACCCCTCCCCAGCTTTGTTGCCCTTCTCTGGACACCTTCAAGTGTCTCAATGTCCTTCTTAAATTGAGGGGCCCAGAACTGGGCACAGGACTCAAGGATGATCCTTGAGGTCCCTCCCAACCCTGACAATGTCTGTGTGTTCCTGTGTGCCCTGTGCTGGATTCTGTGGTCCTGCTCCGGCAGGGGGGCTGGACTCGATCTTCGGAGGTCCCTTCCAACCCCTAACATCCTGTGATCCAAGCAGCTGCTGGGTGCTGGCTCAGCGAGCTCCTGAGGCTCAGGACCACCCCGGCAAGGAAAGCTCCTGCGCGGGGGATGCGGGGGGGACACGGGGACGGGCCTCTCGCTGCCTGCCTTCCCCTGCTCCGTTTCGCTGCCCGCATTTGCATTTACAGCCCCATGAAAAATTTATGGCTGCTCGACTTCCCCTGCATGTCATAATTAAAAGGCAAACAATCATTTCCAAATAGCTGTTTACCATATTGCGTGCTCAATTGCGCAATTAATCTCAATGACTCTTTCTCCTTGTAAAGGGGGGGGGGGGGGGGGGCGGAGAAACCGCAGCCCGCCCGAGCGCTCGGCCGACCGCCGCAGCCGCCGATGAGGAGTCCCCTCCGGCGGCTCCGGAGAGCGCCGTTACCTGCCTCGTAAAGAGATGAGGGGCCCCGTGTCATCGCCAAACAGATGCCTTGTTCTGCCGCTAACTATTTGTTCTGAGCAAAGCCTCCGAGAGAGATTGATGGCACCGGCGCCGCTCAAACATCAATCTTCGTGCAGGCGAAGAGGGAAGCGGGAGGCTCCCGGGGCTTTGCCAAGGGATCCGAGAGCCGAGGAGGGGCACACCAAAGCTGGTCCCCAGCCCTGGCCTCGGCAGCGGGACAGAGGGGCTCTGGGAGGGAGCCCCTCCCCAGAAGCAGGGAGCTGGGGCTCTTCAAGCATGGAGAAGAGGAGACCAAGGAGTGACCTCCTTCCTGTGATAAAGATGGGCAGGGTGAGTGCCCAGGGGATGGAGCCAGGCTCTGCTGGGGGATGCCCAAGGACAGCACAAGGGGCACTGGGTGGAAGTTGAGGCAGAGGAAGTGCCACGGAAACAGGAGGGAGAATTATTTCCCTGTGAGGGCAACAGAGCCCTGGGGCAGGCTGCCCAGGGGGCTGTGGAGTCTCCCTCTCTGGAGATGCTCAAAACCTGCCTGGATGTGTTCCTGTGTGACCTGCTCTAGGTGATGCTGCTCTGGCAGGGGGTTGGGCTGGGTGAGCTTTTGAGGTCCCTCGCAGCCCCTAACATTCTGTGAGCCAGCCCCAGTGTTGGGTGGCTGAGTGGAGCTGCTGGGAAACCACCAGCAGCAGGCGGCGGCCTGGCCACGCAGGGGGTTAGCCCCACCGAAGGACCCACCCCGGGCACACCTGCCCTCACCACACAAGCGGGCTGCAGCTGGCAGAGCCCAGGGTGAGCACTGGGGCACGGCCTTGCTGCCAGTGCAAGGCAGCAGTGCCACCTGTGCAAGCTAGGGCCGGGGGAGGGGGCTGCGGGGGCAAACCGGGGGGCTGCCACCCGCCACTCACCAAGGAGCTGGCCCACGCCGGGTCGGCGGCACCACGCAGCAGCCGGGGCTCGGCAGCAGCCTCCTTCCTCTCAGGCACAGAGATGAAACAGTGACCCGCGGCCGGCTGGCTCCACGTGGCGCAGCCCTGTCCTGAGAACAAGGTGAGTAAAAGACTTAATGGAGCTCAGCAGGCACTACAAGCAACGCTTGTCCCTTCGCATTACCGACAACACGCGGCAGGCTCCCGCCGGCTCCCTGCGCTCTCCAATGCTCCACCAGGAAGCTCTTTGTAAAGAGGATGTCTCACTTAATGTCCTCTCTCAGCCATCACATTAATCACTCTTTAAGAATGCATGGGCTCGGGGAGTAAGGGCTGCAGTGGGTGTGAGGGAGACATCTCTCCTCCTTTCAGCTCTGCGCTGGCTTCCCCCAGCCCTCGCAGTTTCCCCGTGGGGGAAGCTCAGACCCTAGCATCCCTCTGCTGTGGGTGCCCGCGGAGATGCCACCCCGGAGGGCAGAGCTGGTGCAGCAGTTCACGCCCAGGGCATCAGCTCTGCACAGCTTCACCCCGAGGGGCTGCAGCAAGGGGCCACGAGTGGCTGTACAGAGCAGAGGGGACAGAAGGGAGCTTCTCCGGGGGCTCCTGAGCTCAGCAGCCTCTGCGAAGCGGGTGCAGAGGAGGCTGAAGGGTACTTGATAACTCAAGGGGCTGCTAATTGGCTAGGAAGGATTTCTCATCTAGATCCTGGCTTCATGTTGTCCCCAGGCTGGTGCCTGGGAGCTATTTCCACCCAATGTGAAGTGAAGCTGGAGGGTTGTCCCAGGCTGGCTCCTAGCAGAGCGCTTCGTGCAAGCTCCCACCGCTGCTCTTGCAGAGAGGGGAAACGTCTGGCAGCCCAAGTGCAGGAGGAGCAACCAGCCCCTGGCGGGCTCTGCCGGCGGGGTCAGAGGGGCTGCACGCAGCAGGCGAGGTGGAGACGCTTGCAGGCAGCAGATTTCAGCTCTCTGGGCTGTCAGCTCGCCAGGCACCAAACTCCCGAGGGGAAGCAGCTCCTTCGCGCAGCACCGAGCCCTGCATATGGTAATCTCGGTGCTAGCACCAGCAGTCCCGCAGCCACTCCTGTTGATTTCCAGGGTGTTTACTCAGCCCTTGCTGTAAACACGTTTTCACAAGTCGAAAGCAAAGCATGAGGACCACTGAAAATATTTGCAGGGAGAAGGTTTTCACTTCCACAGCAAAAGCAGGGAGGGGGAAAAACAAACCAGCAATGCCTGAGAGAAAGAAAAACTGCAGTCAGGGAGCTGAGGGTCCTGCAAGAGCTGCAGAGGGCTCAGCTCGGCACTGCAGAAGTCACCAAAGCACAGGGCAGGTGTTGGGTGGGAGGGACACCCAACCCTGGCCCAGAGCCCTGAGGGGATGCACTGCTGGCAGCCCCAGCAGGAACAGGAGGCTCAGGGGAGACCTTATTGCCATCTACAACTACCTGAAGGGAGGTTGTAGCCAGGTGGGGGTTGGTCTCTTCTCCCAGACCACCTGTGACAGAAGGAGAGGACACAGTCTCAAGCTGTGCCAGGGGAGGTTCAGGCTGGATGTTAGGAAGAAGTTCTTCCCAGCAAGAGAGATTGGCCATTGGGATGTGCTGCCCAGGGAGGTGGTGGAGTCCCCATCCCTGGAGGTGTTTAAGAGCCTGGATGAGGCACCTGGTGCCATGGTTGAGCTGATCAGATGGTGCTGGGTGATAGGTTGGACTGGATGATCTCAGAGGTCTTTTCCAGTCTGGTTGATTCTGTGCTCTGTGCCTCAGGGGGTGCCCCTGCCTTTGGAACAGCTGGGCCAGGGAAAGGCTCTAGCCCAAGGGAGGGGTGCTGCAGGCACAGAAGCAGGGAGCAGGTTCTCCTAACTGCTGAACAAAGCCCTAGCAACAGGCAGTCAGCCAAGGTGGGCACCCACCCTGGGGGGGCTGTGGGACAGCAACTCTTGCCATGGCATCACCCCCCAGCATCCTGCTCAGACACAAACAGCAGCTCACACCGGCCAGACACCAAACACCAGCCAGCTACTCCCAGTGACCCCAGAGCAACTGGCCTTAACTTCCAGCTGGGATCCACATCATGCCTGAGCAGGAGGGGGACACAGGAGGTGGAAAGCTGCAGGGAAGAACAAGGCTCTGGAGAGGCTCTGTGACCCTCTCTGGGCTGCACAGACTTCAGGTGCCCCCACCGGGGACTCCAAATTGGTGTCAAACAAATGCAACTTATTGGCTCTCCCTGCCTCCAAGCCCTTAACAAAGTTGTTCTCATTACCTGGGAAGCCCCTGGTGAAGTGTCAGCATCTTAAGTAACCCTTGTAAGTGGAAGCAAATTAGGGAGGCGAGCAGGCAGCGCTGGCAGAGCAAACAGATTTCATTTTCTATACATCAGCTTCCATTAGGCACCGAGAGAGGACTCCGCACCGCCCCCACCCCCTGCCCTGCGCCGTGGTCAGAGTGCACTCCGCAGATTGAAATTGAAATGTGTCTGCTGATCAGCCTGGGGCTGGTATTAGATTTAACTATCAATCACCAGCGGGGGGGGGATGAAGCAATTCATTAGGGATCAATCCTGCCGGCAGCTCGGCTGAACCCTGACAGCGAACCGGAGGCAGAGCTCTCCCAGCAGCCGTCGCTGGCAAGCAGCTGGTGGGGAGAGCCTCTGCTGTGGGGGAGGGTTGCAGGTGGGTTTTCCAGAAGGCTTCCTGCCCTGTGCCTTGTGCCAAAGCCCTTCAGCCAGCCCTCTGCCACACACCTCTGGGTAAACCCTTCCCAAAGGAGGGCAGGGCTTCACCCACCGCTCGCTGCGGCTGCGTGCGGAGCTCCGGCCACCTCTGTACCGGAACGGGGGCAGCGCCACGGAGCAGCAGGCTAGGGCATGGAGGCTGCAGAGCCTGTGGCACTTGGGGACACCCCCCTGCAAGAGGCCACCTCTGCCATTGCAGCAGCTCCCTTTGTGCATCACTCACCTGCCTGGGAAATGGAGAGGTGCCCAGGGTGTCTCCACAGCCCCTCCGGTGCTCGGTGGGCAAAGATCAAGAGGGAAGGAAGTTCCCCTTCTCCCTGCTCAGGACATCACCTTTCCTTCCCAGGGAATCTGGCTCTCCTGATGCAGTGTGTGACCTGTGAACAGAGCCTTGTGAGGCTGGCTGCTTCTCCCAGGGGGAGGCAATGCTCCAGTCACCAGCACGTCCCTTGCCCTTGGAACGCTGCTGGATACCAATTCCGAGCCAGGAGCCTAAACCATGGCACCAAGGGCCTCATCCAGGCTCTCAAACACCTCCAGGGATGGGGACTCCACCACCTCCCTGGGCAGCACATCCCAAAGGCCAATCTCTCTTGCTGGGAAGAACTTTCTCCTCCCCTCCAGCCTGAACCTCCCCTGGCACAGCTTGGGACTGTGCTGGGCAGAGCAGCCCCCTGGGGCAGCTGTGGGAAGGCTCCCAGCAGCAGCCTCTCTCCTCACCAGCAACGGACCCACCACACAGAGGCTTCCCTTGGCCGGGGAGGGGGCTGGGCAGCCTCAGCTCTGCCTCACAGCCCCCGTGCTGCCCGCAGCAGCACAGCCAGGGTGTCACTGCTGTGACAAGGATCACCATGACTGCCCCCCAGAGCCCAAGCTGCTGCCCCTCCGGCTGCAGGCAGGGCAGTCCCCTTGGCCAGCCGAGGCTCTGGCAGAGGCACCTGGCTTCAGGGGCTTTTCCACAATGCTTTTCTTTCCATCCCCCTTTGAAATTCAGCTCCCTCATCACTGAGCTAATGCACTAATGGCCACTTACCACTACCCAGCTTCCGACCTAATGGGCACAGCAAATAAGTGAAAGGCTCATCAAATCAAATTTACTGAGCATCAGTCCCTTTGCTGGCCATTAACTGGAACTATTTATTAGGTTAAACAGATCTGGGGGATGGAGTTTTGCATTCATCTTGGATTAGTGCTGCGGCCCAGGCTGGTGAGGAGCCCGGAGCTCCGGAGCTGGGAAGGGAAGGTTGCTCTGGTGGCACTCACCAGGCCCTGGGCTGAGGGACACAGGGGTGGCATCGCCTGCTCTGCCATGGAAGCAGCTGCTCCAGCAGGGCACAGCCAGGCTGGCACACAGAGAGCTGCAGACACATCTGCAGCACAGCCCTGGGAGGAGAGGCTGAGGGAGCTGGGGTTGCTTAGCTCCCTGGGCAGCACATCCCAAGGGCCAATTCCTCTTTCTGGGAAGAGCTTTCTCCTCACCTCCAGCCTAAACCTCCCTGGCCCAGCTTGAGACTGTGTCCTCTTGTTCTGGTGCTGGGTGCCTGGCAGAAGAGACCAACCCCCACCTGGCTACAGCCTCCCTGCAGGGAGTTGCAGAGAGCAAGAAGGTCTCCCCTGAGCCTCCTCTTCTCCAGGCTAAGCAACCCCAGCTCCCTCAGCCTCTCCTCACAGGGCTGTGCTCCAGACCCCTCCCCAGCCTCATTGCCCTTCTCTGCACACCTTCAAGCCTCTCAATGTCCTTCTTAAACTGAGGAGCCCAGAGCTGGACACAGGACTCAAGGTGTGTCCTAACCAGTGCTGAGCACAGGGCACAATGACCTCCCTGCTCCTGCTGGCCACACTGCTCCTGCTGCAGGCCAGGATGCCCTTGGCCTTCTTGGCCCCCTGGCCACACTGCTGGCTCCTGTTCAGCCTACTGACAAGCAGTACCCCCAGGTCCCTCTCTGCCTGGCTGCTCTCAGCCACTCTGCCCCCAGCCTGTAGCACTGCCTGGGGCTGGTGTGGCCAAAGTGCAGATAGGGGCTGCCACCCCACACACAGCCCAGGAAATGGGCACTGGGACCCCAGAAGCCTTCCCCACACCTCCTGTGCTGCCCAGACTGTGAGGGGACAGCAGGGGATGGAGCTCCTCTGGGTGCTCAGGGCATGGGGGATGGCCCTGCAGGGTCCCTCCTGGCTCCCAGTCAGGCTGCTTGACTAATGTCTACAGCAGAGATGGAAGCAACATCTGCTAATGACATTTCAAGGCTTCAATCAGTGCTGTACCCACAGGTCATGATGAGTCAAATAGACTCTTTAATGTCTCCTGACCTACTTCCCAGATCCTTTACACTATCTGCTTAAGATAAGACTCTTGCTGGGCATTAAAGCACTCGTGGCCAATCTCCATAGGTCAGCAAAGGCCATGCTGGAACCACGAAGTGCTCCTGGCAATTTCTAACCACAAGCTCAGAGGGCTGCTCTGGACATTCCCAGCACTGTATTTGAACCCCAGGGCAAGAGGGAAAGCTTTGTAAAGCTGGGAATCATCCCACAGAGCAGAGGGAAGAGCTGGAGCCTCCAGCTGAAGGAGAACCCAAATGGAATCAGATCAGAAGTGGGGAGATGCAGACTGGATGTCAGGAAGAAGCTCTTCCCCAGGAGGGTGCTGAGAGCCTGGCACAGGCTGCCCAGGGAGGGGGTGGAAGCCTCCTGCCTGGAGGTGTTTGCAGCCAGGCTGGAGGTGGCTGTGAGCAACCTGCCCTGGTGTGAGCTGTCCCTGCCCATGGCAGGGGGTTGGGACTGGCTGAGCCTTGAGGTCCCTTCCAAGCCTGGCAGTTGTATGATTCTATCAACCCCCAGCCCATACCTTTCTTCCTACAGCTGGAGAAGAAGGCATCCATGGAAGCTAGGATCTGGTTTTGCTCTTCCACCCACTCAACCCCTGCTCCCAGCTAGGGGAGAGAATCAAGTAGGACAGGAGTTGAAGTAGTTAAAACAATTAGAAGCCTTCTCCCCCACCCACCAGCTCCACAGCTGCCGCCCTGCAGTGGAGTTGCAACTGCTTCGGTGATAGGTTTTGAGGCACTCCCAGCCAGGGACAAATCCATTTCAGCTGGATGTATTATAGTGGAGTATCTCTAGCTGGATGAGCCACTGCTCCCTGTTCAACTGCCTCGACTTTACACTGTTTAGCTACCCTGCATCTCTTCCCCTTATCGGTGACCTCCTGTACGGCCCTGCGGACCTCTGTGCCCTAAGAGCGCACTGAAACCACCCTCAGCATCCCACTGAACCTCTGGCTGTTACCTCCCAGTTCCATGGTGGCGGCTTGAGGCAGTGCCCAAGCCCGGAGGGGTTCTGGGGCAGTGCCCAAGGCCAGCCAAGCACACAACCCCCCCAGAGCCTCCCAGGGCTGCCGGGCCCGGCGCTGCTGCCGCGGGGCTAGCGACAGCTGAGCGAGCGGCCAGGAGGCAGTGCCCCTGGGGGGTGAGTTCATTTAGCAGCTGGTGCCAGCTGCACAGTCTCAGCAGGCTGCTTAGCAGCCTCCCTCATTAGCCTGGCTGCTGGGGGGGGCACCGCTGCTCTCCTGGCGCCACCCAGCAGCGCCCTGCCGCCGGCAGCGATGCCGCTGGCTCCGCACCGCCGGGCGGCACAGGCACAGTTCAGCCCTTCTGCTGCTTCCCGGCCAAGCCCGAGCCAGGCCCCAGGGGCAAAGCAGGGTCCAGCCCGTGGGACCCCTTGGTGGTGCAGGAAAAGGCTGATTCAAAGGCTGGCACCTGGCCCCCCCGAGCTGGGTCGCTACTGGAACCAGTGCCCCACCAGCTACTGGGGAGCCACCCTGCAGGGGAGCTGATCATAGAATCAGTGAGGCTGGAAAAGACCTCATCAAATCCAACCTGACACCCAGCACCTCATCAAATCCAACCTGACACCCAGCACCTCATCAAATCCAACCTGACACCCAGCACCTCATCAAATCCAACCTGACACCCAGCACCTCATCAAATCCAACCTGACACCCAGCACCTCGTAAATACTAGGCCATGGCACTGAATGCCACATCCAAGCCCCTCTTGAACACCTCCAGGGACGGTGACTCCACCACCTCCCTGGGCAGCACATCCCAATGGCCAACGACTCTGTGAAGAGCTTTCTCCTCACCTCCAGCCTAAACTTCCCCTGGCACAGCCTTGGAGAGAAGAGAAGCTGGGGTGATGAGCCAGTGGCCAAAGCCAGCCTTCCCCTGGGGTTAGGAGCAAGAAAGCTCTCCAGACACAGGGCTGAGTCTTTTGGGAGACTTCAGAAGGGCTTCAAATGGTGCCAGCCCTCCCTCCCTCCCTCCCCACACACCCAAAGCAGAGCCTCTCCAGCAGGAGGAAGCCAGCTCTCACTCACCCAAACCCCCAGCCAGGCTCAGCCAGCGCCAGAAGCTCAGCACACACCAGGACAAGCAGCAAGAGCAGGCACCTCCTCGTCTTTTATCCACCCCAGCAGGGCCTCACCTCAGCCAATCTCCTGCTGCCCCTGGCAATTCAGAGGGGGATAGGACACACCTGAGCCCTGGCTTGGCCTGGGGGCAGCTCCTTTGCCCAGAAGGAGCTGTGGTCATCAGCAGGAGCTGCTGCTGCCTGCTGGGGGCTGCACGCAGGTGAGGAGCATCACAGAATCAGCCAGGTTGGAGAAGACCTCAGAGATCATCAAGGCCAACCTAGTACCTGATAGCTAACACCTGGCAGCTGACCCATGGCTCCAAGTGCCACATCCAAGCCCTTTCTGAACACCTCCAGGCACAGGGACTCCACCACCTCCCTGGGCAGCACATCCCAAGGGCCAATTCCTCTTTCTGGGAAGAACTTTCTCCTCCCCTCCAGCCTAAACCTCCCCTGGCACAGCTTGAGACTGTGTCCTCTTGTTCTGGTGCTGGGTGCCTGGGGGAAGAGACCAACCCCCACCTGGCTACAACCTCCCTTCAGGGAGTTGGAGAGAGCAAGAAGGTCTCCCCTGAGCCTCCTCTTCTCCAGGATAAGCAACCCCAGCTCCCTCAGCCTCTCCTCCCAGGGCTGTGCTCCAGACCCCTCCCCAGCCTTGTTGCCCTTCTCTGGACACTTTCCAGCACCTCAACATCTTTCCTAAACTGAGGAGCCCAGAGCTGGACACAGGACTCCAGGTGTGGCCTCAGCAGTGCTGAGTACAGGGCACAATGACCTCCCTGTTCCTGCTGGCCACACTGCTCCTGATGCAGGCCAGGATGCCCTTGGCCTTCTTGGCCCCCTGGGCACACTGCTGGCTCCTGTTCAGCCTACTGTCAAGCAGTCCCCCCAGGTCCCTCTCTGCCTGGCTGCTCTCAGCCACTCTGCCCTGCCTGGGGCTGGTGTGGCCAAAGTGTAGAACCTGGCCCTTGGATGTGTTCAGCCTCCTGCCAGCAGATCCACACCGCCTCGGCCGGCTGAGGTGCTGCTCCCCCTGACACACACACACAGACCCAAACCCACACATCTCTGCTTGCAGCCTTCTCCTCTTGTCAGATGAGGGATGCCTCCACAGGCAGTGCTGGGATAGATTCACAGCAAGGTTGTGGCACCTCTGGTATTTACTGTAGAGGGCTGACATTTATGATAATAAAAAGGGAAGCGGCGCCGAGCAGTAACGAGAGCAGAAACACCTCACCAGGGACAGAGAAGAATGATAGCAGGCAATGAAAACAGAAATGGCAAGAAGGGGACTGTGGCAGCACGGGGAGGAGCAGGGTGGGCGAGGTGGAAGTGGCTTGCTTGAGCAGCAGCTCTGCTTGGGTGGAACAAGCAAGCAGCAAGCAAAGCAAAGGGGCTGAGCCCTCCCTGCCCCGGCCGGCACCAGGAGCAGCCTCGGAGCAGGTCCAGCCTGGGGGCCAAGGAGAGGGCCACAGAACCAACCAGGTTGCAAAAGACCTCAGAGATCACCAAGTTCAACCTATTAACTATCACCCAACACCTCCTGACAGCTAAACCCTGGCTCCAAGTGCCTCATCCAAGCCCCTCTTGAACACCCCCAGGGATGGGGACTCCACCACCCCCCTGGGCAGCACATCCCAAGGGCCAATTCTCTTTCTGGGAAGAACTTTCTCCTCCCCTCCAGCCTAAACCTCCCTGGCACAGCTTGAGACTGTGTCCTCTTGTTCTGGTGCTGGGTGCCTGGGAGAAGAGACCCAACCCCCACCTGGCTACAGCCTCCCTTCAGGGAGCTGGAGAGAGCAATGAGGTCTCCCCTGAGCCTCCTCTTCTGCAGGCTAAGCAACCCCAGCTCCCTCAGCCTCTCCTCCCAGGGCTGTGCTCCAGACCCCTCCCCAGCATTGTTGCCCTTCTCTGGACACCTTCCAGCGTCTCAAGGTCCTTCTTAAACTGAGGAGCCCAGAACTGGGCACAGGACTCCAGGTTCTCCAGCTGCCTGCTTCCCCCTTGGCACCCCTCCCCTTCAAAGCACCAATTCCCACTTTCCCTGTGTCTTACCCAAACCTCTTGTCCTCAGCTTCACAGAAACACAGAAAGATTCAGGTTGGGAAAGACCCTCTGGGCCACCAAGCCCAACCCAGAACCCTGCTCTACAAGGTTCACCCCTAACCCACATCCCCAAGCACCACATCCAAACCACCTCTAAACACACCCAAGGCTGGTGAATCACAGAATGTTAGGGGCTGGGAGGGGCCTCAAAAGCTCATCCAGTCCAACCCCCTGCCAGAGCAGCATCACCTAGAGCAGGTCACACAGGAACACAGCCAGGCAGGATGCATCTCCAGAGAGGGAGACCCACAGCCCCCCTGGGCAGCCTGCCCCAGGGCTCTGGCACCCTCACAGGGAAATAATTCTCCCTCCTGTTTCCGTGGCACTTCCTCCGCCTCAACTTCCACCCAGTGCCCCTTGTGCTGTCCTTGGGCATCCCCCAGCAGAGCCTGGCTCCATCCTTCACCCCCTGCCTGGTGAATCCTCCCCAAACCTGCTGGTGCCAGCACCAGAACAAGAGGACACAGTCTCAAGCTGTGCCAGGGGAGGTTTAGGCTGGAGGGGAGGAAGAAGTTCTTCCCAGCAAGAGAGATTGGCCCTTGGGATGTGCTGCCCAGGGGGGTGGTGGAGTCCCCATCCCTGGAGGTGTTTAGGCAGAGCCTGGATGAGGCACTTAGTGCCATGGTTTAGTTGATCAGATGGTGTTGGGTGAGAGGTTGGACTTGGTGATCTCAAAGGTCTTTTCCAACCTGGTTAATTCCATTCCATTCCATTCCATTGCATCCCATTTCATTCCATTCCATTCCATTCCATTCCATTCCATTCCATTCCATTCCATTCCATTCCATTCCATTCCACTCCACTCCATTCTTCTCTGCTCACCCCTGGCTGGGCTGAGCTGGAGTAACACAGAGAAAGGGGAAGAGAAACTTTGCTAACCATAGTCAGGGGGAAGCCACAGAGGGCTGCCCTGTCACACCAAGGGAGCAGCCATCAACTTCTGGCCTCCTAAGCCCCTTCCCCCCTGCCCACTGAGCTCCCCAGACCCACTCAGGGTCTGTGTGGCTTTGCAGTGCTGCTCTCCTGACTCAGCAGCAGCTGGGAGAGAGAAGCTGAGAGAAGCTGAGAACTGGAGCTCATCCCCACAGCCACAGAGCTGGGAGCCCGAGCTGGCAGCCAGCAGCATCCTGGCCACCCCAGGACGCCCAAGGAGCCACCACACATCCTTCCTCCAGCTGCTGGACTGACCCAGGGGGCTCCAGAGCTGACCTTAGGCTGGGTGGAGATGGCCACTGGAGAGACTGGTGAGCCCCCAGGCCCGGGGCGCTGGCAGCAGCGGCAGGAGCTGCAGCACTGAGAGCCCCCGGCCGGCAGGGGTGGCCCCCGCCGCGGCCCCGGGCGGGCTGCAGCCTTTTCCTGCGCGGCAGCACCACAGAGTCTGGGATTCTCCTGGGGTAAAACCAGCCCTGCCTTTCCAGCTGGGGTGGAACAGATTACATAAAGCCGCTCCAGGCTCCAGGATGCTCTCCAAACTCCAGGATGCTCTCCAAACTCCAGGATGCTCTCCAAAGTGGTTATTTTTGTTTTCTCTCTCAGCCAGGGCTGAAAGCTCCTGCATTTGAGGTTTTTTTAGAGGAAGTGATGGAGAAGGCCAAGTGCCATCTGCTGCTTCCATACAACCTGAATCAGCCTTGGCCACAGGACCTGCTGCCTCCACAGGGCACCCCCCAGCCCGTTTGCAAATGCTAACACCCCCCAAAAAGGAATCAGAGCCCCCCCCTTTACCATCCTGTGTGCACTGGAGAGCAATGTGCCTGTGCCTGTGCCAAGCGCTTCCTCCTCACCAGGGGGAGAGAATCATGGCATGGGCATGCAGCCTGGGCAGGGACTGGCTTGAGAACAGCCCAGAAGCAAAGGCCTTGGGGGTGCTGGGGGAGGGGAAGCTCAGCAGGAGCCAGCAGGGAGCACTGGCAGCCCAGAGAGCCAAGCAGAGCCTGGGCTGCAGCAAGAGAAGTGTGGCCAGCAGGGCCAGGGAGGGGATTCTGCCCCTCTGCTCCACTCTGCTGAGACCACAGCTGGAGCTTTGTGCCCAGTTCTGGAGCCTCTGTGCCAGGAAGGACCTGGAGGTGCTGGAAGGTGTCCAGAGCAGGGCCACGAGGAGGAGCAGAGGGCTGGAGCTGCTCTGCTGTGAGCACAGCCTGAGGGAGTTGGGGTTGTGCAGGCTGGAGAGGAGAAGGCTCCCAGGAGACCTCATTGTGGCCTTCCAGGATCTGAAGGGGGCTCCAAGAAAGCTGGGGAGGGACTTTGAGAGTGTCAGGGAGGGATAGGACTGGGGGGGATGGATCCAAGCTAGAGGAGGGGAGATTGAGATTGGATGTCAGGAAGAAGTTGTTGCCCATGAGGGTGGTGAGAGCCTGGCACAGGCTGCCCAGGGAGGTGGTGGCAGCCTCCTGCCTGGAGGTGTTTGCAGCCAGGCTGGAGGTGGCTGTGAGCAGCCTGCTGTGGTGTGAGCTGTCCCTGCCCATGGCAGGGGGTTGGGGCTGGCTGAGCCTTGAGCTCCCTTCCAGCCCTGCCAGCTCTGTGACTCTTTGTTTTTCCTGCTTGCTGCTTTCTCAGCACATTTGCTACCTGCTGGACTAAGACCTCTGGCAGCACACAGAATGAAGGACAGAGAGGCAGTGATGAGAGGGAGGAAGGGGCTGGGAGGCAGCAGCCTGGTTTGCATTCCCTCAGCAGTAGAGTTTGTTGTGCAGGGCTAAATTAACTCCCATTAATTCATTGTGAAAACAAGGCTCAGAGAAGAGCAGGGAACTCCCAGTTCCCCCTCCCCTGAGCTAAAGCTGGGTGCTAGCACTTTATTTTAAGGATAATTAAGGAGAAAGTGGAGGGGGAAGCAGCAGCAGCAGCAGCAGCAAAAGCCTTTTGCTAACCTGAAGGGCATGGGTGGGGGGTGGCTGCTGTTGTACCTGCTGAGGAGCCTGTCTAAAATAGAGCTGAGTGTTTTCCTGCCTGTGATTCATCTTTTCATCCTCCCAGGCCTGTGCTGTGTTTGTTGCAAACAAGAGGGGGGGAGGCAAATCTAAGGTCTGCTGTATGCAAGCCAGGAACCCAAGGGTCAAGCTCAGGCACTCGGCCCTCAGGCAGCAGCTCTGCTCCTGGCAGCAGGGAGGTGGCTGGCAGAGGCATGGGAGCCCTGTGTGGGTGCAGGTAGCAGGAGTGGTGCCTGCAGCTGGAGCAGGGTCACCACTGCCACCAGCCAGCCAGGAGGGGGTCGGATGGGTTCACCACGGAGCCCAGCCAGAGCTGGAGCAACCACACCAGCCCCAGCCCTCACCCTGACCCCAGCGGCTCTCCTCCAGCACCAGCACAAGAGGACACAGTCTCAAGCTGTGCCAGGGGAGGTTTAGGCTGGAGGTGAGGAGAGAGATTGGCCCTTGGGATGTGCTGCCCAGGGAGGTGGTGGAGTCCCCATCCCTGGAGGTGTTCAAGAGGGGCTTGGATGTGGCACTTGGAGCCATGGGTTAGTTAGCCAGGAGGTGTTGGGTGGTAGGTTGGGCTTGATGATCTCTGAGGTCTTTTCCAACCTTATTGATTGATTCAGTGATTCCTGTGTCAGGCCAATGCCTCTGAGACATCCTTGTCAGGAGGGTGCCTTGGTTCTGCTGTTGCTAAATGCAGCTTTCCTGCCACCACTCCAAACCTCATCGCAGCCTGGGTGATTCATGCAGGAAGAGGCCTTGCTGGAGGGCTGCTGAACTGAGCAGCCCAGGGACACAAGCACAGAGGAAGAAAATTGCTCTGGTGCTTTGGGGCTTTTTTCCCCCCTTCCATTCCAGCACTCTCTGCACCAAATGCTCCCTGTGGCCCTGGGGATGGTGCACAGAGCACAGCGCTGCAGGCAAGGCACTGGGGGGCTGCCAGCGCTGCTCCCCCGGCACGGCCGGGCTTCCAGCAGCGCCCCGAGCCTCACAGGCACCAAACCACAGGGAGAAGGATGGAGCCTTGGGTCCCTTCCAGCCCTGACAGTTCTGTGCTTCTAAAGGGGATGAGCAGGACTTCAAGCAAGGCAGCAACAGAGGCTGAGGTGGAAAGGCAGCAGAACTCCAGCACAGGCAGCTGCAGGGCTCGGGGTGAGCCCCACGGAGCAGCAGGGGCCTGGGAGCTGAGCTCTGAGGGTTTCTGTTGAGGAGGGGAAACAAAGAGACTTGAGAAAAGCAAAGGGAGAAGCAAGTCCCTCCCATCAGGAACATTCCTTAAAGACTTGAATACCTGTGGAAAATGTGATGGTGAAATAAGACAAAAAGGGAAAAGATTTATTGAGCCTCAAAGCCTCCAGTTAAAATTAAGTGCAAGGAGAAAAGTGGCTTTCCACATTTAATTGTCTTTCCCCCAGTACCTCTGTGTCAGTCTCTCCTAAAAGCCTATTAATTCTGTAATTTAGTGCCAGCAAGAGCTGGGAGACAGACAGAGCCACCACTGGCTTTGGGGTTGGCTTTTTCCCCCTTCTCTTAATTCATTGACTAATTGTCACCGGCTATCAGCGTCAGGGGTCCCTTCCCCTCCCAGCTCCAGCTGCTGAACAGCAAAATACTGCAACAGCTGAACTTATCCTGGTCCTCTGCTGCTTTCAAACAGAAATACTCTAACACAGAGTCACAGCACTGGCAGGGCTGCAAGGGAGCTCAAGGCTCAGCCAGCTCCAACCCCCTGCCATGGGCAGGGACACCTCACACTGCAGCAGGTTGCTCACAGCCACCTCCAGCCTGGCTGCAAACACCTCCAGGCAGGAGGCTTCCACCACCCCCTGGGCAGCCTCTGCCAGGGGCACACACAGCCAGGTCTCAGTGACCCAGGGGCACACCCAGCCAGGGCTCAGTGCCCCTGCTCCAGGGGCACACACAGCCAGGTCTCAGTGCCCCTGCTCCATGGGCACACACAGCCAGGTCTCAGTGACCCAGGGGCACACACAGCCAGGTCTCAGTGCCCCTGCTCCAGGGGCACACACAGCCAGGTCTCAGTGCCCCTGCTCCAGGGGCACACACAGCCAGGTCTCAGTGACCCAGGGGCACACACAGCCAGGGCTCAGTGCCCCTGCTCCAGGGGCACACACAGCCAGGTCTCAGTGACCCAGGGGCACACACAGCCAGGGCTCAGTGCCCCTGCTCCAGGGGCACACACAGCCAGGTCTCAGTGCCCCTGCTCCATGGGCACACACAGCCAGGTCTCAGTGACCCAGGGGCACACACAGCCAGGTCTCAGTGCCCTGCTCCAGGGGCACACAGAGCCAGGTCTCCGTGCCCAGCCCCAGCTGACCAGCAGCAGGTGAGATGCAGAGCTGGAGCAGGAGCCACACAAGCCTCACCAAACTGGGACACCCTTGCTCCCAGCCTTCCCTTGAATCTCCTCATCCCCAGGTAAGAGGGAGTGAGCATAAGGAGCAGTGGTACCCTGGGGAGAGCTAAAAGAAGAGAGGGATGGAGGAACATGCAGTGAAGATCCTCCTGGGCTGGGCTGGCAGGAGGCTTTCTCGAGGGACTCTTCAGGAGAGGAAGAGTTTACTCCAGAAGTCGAAGGATGAAAGAGCAGCTAGCACAAGCACCCAAACAAATCACAGCACACAGAGGAACCTACTTGAAGACTGTTTGCTGCTGCAGCCTGACCCACTTCAGTGGTTATTTTTAGCCTGATTTGGCTCAGAACCAAAGCCCAGGAGACCTCTCTGCCTACACGGGCACCTCCTGCATGTACCTGGGCAGCTTTGCTTCTCCTGGGCTGATTTGAGCCACGGGGCTGGGATGGCAGAGATGCAAAGCTCAGTGGCTGGCTAGCTCAGGGATCCCTTATTAACATCCCCAAGGATCAGGTTTAACTCTTCTTAAGCACCAAAGGCACATCAGCTCAGCCTGGAGTCAGTCCTGCAGGGTGCAAGTTGCTCTGCTGCCCTGCCTGCTGGAACTACCTGTTGGTAGTTAGAGTCACAGAATCAACCAGGTGGGAAAAGACCTCAGAGATCATCAAGCCCAACCTACCACCCAGCACCTCCTGGCTAACTAACCCATGGCTCCAAGTGCCTTTCTTGAACACCTCCAGGGATGGGGACTCCCCCACGTGCTCCCTGGGCAGCACATCCCAAGGGCCAATTCCTCTTTCTGGGAAGAACTTCCTCCCCCCCTCCAGCCTAAACCTCCCCTGGCACAGCTTGAGACTGTGTCCTCTTGTTCTGGTGCTGCTTGCCTGGGGGAAGAGACCAACCCCCACCTGGCTGCAACCTCCCTTCAGGGAGTTGGAGAGAGCAAGAAGGTCTCCCCTGAGCCTCCTCTTCTCCAGGCTGAGCACCCCCAGACTCGATCTCCAGAGGTCCCTTCCAACCCCTAACATCCTGTGAGCTGGAGCTCCCCTGCAGAGCGCCTGGGCCACGCTGGAGCTCCCAGCCGGCTGCTCCACACGAAGGAAGGGAGAGACAGAGAGAGAGACACCCGGGGCAGCCCCGGGGCGGCGTGCCGGCAGAGGCCAGCTCAGCGCCGTGACCCGCGGCGGGCACAAGCGCAGGGGGGGCCCAGCCCCAGCAGCCTCCCCCTCAGGCCAGGCTCTCGCCGCCCGGCGAGGGGAAGCCCCGGGACGCGCCCTGTCCTCTCCAGCGCAGCAAAGCCTTTGCCTGCTTTGATGTTAGCAGCGTGAGGCATCGCAGCGGCGCTGAGATGCTTATTATCCCCTTCGATTCTTTTCTTTCCCTCGTCATGGCTTTCAGCCTGTTGTGTAATACACATTTCTCACGTTAAGCATCAAAACAATGAATACAAATGAGGCAGAAGCTGTTCCTCCTCCTGCTGAAGGATGAGGATTACTAGGAGAACACGGGGCAGGATTAGAATGCATTTCTAGCTCTACACCGTTTGTATCGCTGCCCTGGAGACAGCTACAAAGACGAACGGCAGTCCCTCGGCTCGCAGGGGAAGAGCTCTGCGCTGCCTGTGGAGCACCGCAGGCTGCTCTCACCGCCCGGGCTGCCGGGCAGAAAGGATGCTGCTGCCCTGACCCTGCTCCTGCCAGCTCTGCTGGCACACTGCCTGCACGTGGGGCACAGCCTGGCACTGCCCACAGCCTTTCTGCACCCCAGCTGCCACCCCCCCACGGGCACTGCTCTGCACTCCCAGAATCGTGGAATGGGCTCAGCAAGAAGGGACCTCCAAGGCTCATCCAGTCCGACCTCCCTGCACTCAGCAGGGACATCCCCAGCTAGATCAGGCTGCCCAGAGCCCTCTCCAGCCTCACCTTGAGTATCTCCAGGGATGGGGCCTCAAGCACCTGCCTGGGCAGCCTGCTGCAGTGTTCCACCACCCTCATAGTAAAGAACTTGCTCCTAACATCCAACCTAAATCTGCTGCTCTCTAGTTTAAAGCCACTGCCCCTTGTCCTGTCACTGCAGACCCTTGTAAACAGTCTCCATCCTTCATGTTGGCCCCCTCCCCTGAGGTGCTGGCAGGCTGCTATCAGGTCTCTCTCTGGCAGGGACCATGCCAAGAGAAAGGAGATCTGTTTGATCCTAGCTGCACCAGTGACAGAGGCTGGGGCAAAGGGAGAGAGAAAAATCCCAGAGCAGCAAACACACTGGGATGGAAACTGCAGGAAAGGCCACAGTGAGCAGCCAGCCCCCTGCACACACATCAGGCTGGGGAGAAGAATCCCAGCCAGCCCCCTGCACACACATCAGGCTGGGGAGAAGAATCCCAGCCAGCCCCCTGCACACACATCAGGCTGGGGAGAAGAATCCCAGGCTGGGGCACCCAGTCTGGGTTAGCTGTAAGGCCAGGCTGGATGTGGCTCTGAGCAAGCTGCTCCAGTGTGAGGTGTCCCTGCCCATGGCAGGGGGCTTGGAACTGGCTGAGCCTTGAGCTCCCTTCCAACCCTGACAGTGCTGTGATTCCACGTTAGAGAGTTTCTGTTTCAAAGCAGCAGAGGCCCAGGATAAGTTTAGTTCTTGCAGTGTTTCTCTCTCAAACCAGAAGAGGAACTTTTGACAGCTCTCCCCTGAGCCTCCTCTTCTGCAGGCTAAGCAACCCCAGCTCCCTCAGCCTCTCCTCCCAGGGCTGTGCTCCAGACCCCCCCAGCCTCGTTGCCCTTCTCTGGACAGGCTCAAGAAGAGTGTTAATGGCAGCTGTTGAAACACCCAGAGGCTGTGCTGGGAGCAGGAGACCCTCTCCTAGCTGGGCTGGTGTCCTGCTGCTCCCACCAGGGGCGCAGCAGGGGTGAGTGTCACCCACAGCAGCTCAGGAGGAGGAGGAGGAGGGGAGAAGGCCACCTGTGAGCTCTGCAAAAGCAGCTGCTGGGCAGTGCTGGGCCCCTTGGCACTGTGCTGGGTGGGAGGGCAGTGACCAGCACACAGTTGGCTTCTCCTGGATCCTTCATCTTCACGAAGAAAAAGCTCTGTGATTTCCTGGAGCATCAGCTACAGAGCTGCTGGTGCCGGTGAGGAGGGACAGGACAAATCCAACCATCCTACAGCATCCAGAGTCAGCCAGGTTGGGAAAGACCTCTGAGATCATCCAGTCCAACCTGACACCCAGCACCATCCAACCAACTCAGCCATGGCACCAAGTGCCTCATCCAGGCTCTTAAACACCTCCAGGGCTGGGGACTCCACCACCCCCCTGGGCAGCACATCCCAAGGGCCAATCTCTCTGGCTGGGAAGAGCTTCTGCCTAGCATCCAGCCCGAACCTGGGGGCAGCTGTAACCCTGGGCTTGTTTGCTGTGTGCCAGGCCTCCTTCTCAGCTGGGACTGCCCCTCCCAGGTGCCAGTGCCAGGTGATGCCACCTGGAGATACATCTAGTTTACAAATGCAGCCATGCCTGACCCTTCCCCGTGAATGTGGCCAGGAGAATTAATTAGTTCAGACGACAGAGCACCACGGGGAAGGAGAATCAAGGTTAATAGCAGAGATTAACAGGAGGGGAAATGACTGGTGGTGCCCCTGCTAAGCCATCTCCACGACCATGATGTGTCCCTGGCTTGGAGAGTGCTTATTCCTCGATAGATCAGGAGGGAGGGAGACAATAACAGAGATTAAATGAGGGCTGCAAGATTCGAGCCACACGTGGAAGCTCTGCTCCTTGCTCTGCTGGTGACAGCCTGGTGCTGCACAGGGAGCAGACCTGGTGGCTGAAAGCTCTAATTAGCCTGGAAGCTGCTCCCGAGATTTGTTTAGAGGGAGATTCCAGCCTGCAAAAGCCACAACAACCGGAGAGGGCAATTTGCAAGCAATTGCTTTGCACTTGTTGGCACTGGAGAGCACTCCAGCTCTGACACGGGGAGAGCCCTCCCGTGGGAAGAGGAAGGCAGAGGGAGGAGGAGGCCACAACCCCCAGGGGCTGTGATGTGGAGCCCTCCTGGCAGAGGCAGCACTGCACTGACTCCAGCCTGGCTCCCTGTGCCCACCAGCCTACCAGGCAGCCACAGAGCTGATCCCCTCCACACCAATGCCCAGCACTCAGAGCCCTGCTGAGGGGGCAGGGGGGGCAGGGCTCAGCAGTTGGCACACTGCACATCGAGATCCCAGCCCTTGCTTGCTTCCCAGGAAGGTTCCCACTCGAAGTTCCCAACAGAAGTGGCCTGCTGATAGGATGGGATGGGATGGGATGGGATGGGATGGGATAGGATAGGATAGGATAGGATAGGATAGGATAGGATAGAATGAGATGGGATGGGATAGGACAGCCTGCAGTCATTGCTTCTGTGCCATAAACAGAGCACAGGCAAACAGAGGCAGCCCCTCCCCAGGCAAACAAAGCAAGAGCCTGCTCTGCTCCTCCACTTGTGCACATCTATGAAGCACAGAATTGTCAGGGCTGGAAGGGAGCTCAAGGCTCAGCCAGCTCCAACCCCCTGCCATGGGCAGGGACACCTCACACTGCAGCAGGTTGCTCACAGCCACCTCCAGCCTGGCTGCAAACACCTCCAGGCAGGAGGCTGCCACCACCTCCCTGGGCAGCCTGTGCCAGGCTCTCACCACCCTCATGGGGAAGAACTTCTTCCTCACAGCCAATCTGAATCTCCCCACTTCTAGTTTTGCTCCATCCCCCCCAGTCCTATCCCTCCCTGACATCCTAAAAGTCCCTCCCCAGCTTTCTTGGAGCCCACTTCAGGTACTGGAAGGCCACAATGAGGTCTCCTGGGAGCCTTCTCCTCTCCAGCCTGAACAGCCCCAACTCCCTCAGTCTGTCCTCATAGTGAGGCAGTTGGGGTTGTCCAGTCTGGAGAAGAGAAGGCTCTGAGGAGACCTAATCTCTGCCATCCAACTCTCTCTCTCTCCACACAGCCTTTTAATGCCTCAGTGCTAGAATGAAAAGATGCTCTGCTGCTCTTCAGGGCAGGGTAATGCGCTGCGGGCTGAGTGTGTCAGCATGCAACGAGCCCACTCCACAAGCTCTCCTGGCTCCGTGGGGCTGCCTCTGGGAGGGCAACTCCTGTGCAGAGCAAAGTTCCTCCTTCCAAAAGCAGCAGAACACAGCCCTGGAAGCCTGCCCACAGGCATCACACTGCCCACAGGCATCACCCACAGGCATCACCCACAGGGATCACCCACAGGCATCACCCACAGGCATCACCCACAGGCATCACACTGCCCACAGGCATCACCCACAGGCATCACCCACAGGCATCACCCACAGGGATCACACTGCCCACAGGCATCACCCACAGGGATCACACTGCCCACAGGGATCACCACAGGAATCACACTGCCACCAGGCATCACGCTGCCCACATTTCTTCCCCCTCCACCCCCAGTGTTCATTAGACTGAAGAGGGAATCACACCGGACTGGGAGTCACCACTGGACCAAGCTTGGTCCCAAGTGATGCCAAGCAAGGGATCACTCACAGGCACACCTCAGCAGGCAGCAGCTGCCACTGCCCCATACCAAGGGCAGCAAAGGGCTTGGGGTGACCTGGGGACACACTGGCACCCACCTGCACCCATAAACCAGCCAGGAGTGGGCACAGCATTGGCACCCTTGGCAGCCCCTGGGGCAGGGGGGGATTGTAGTGTTCAGCTTTTTGCCACAAGTGCTGCAGTGCAGCTCCAGGGCATTCCCCCTGTGCCTGACTGGCTAAGAGCAAAGTTTTCTCCTTCTTCTGCAGCCTCAAGCTGTGCCAGGGGAGGTTTAGGCTGGATGTTAGGAAGAATTTCTTCCCAGCAAGAGAGCTTGGCCATGGGAATGTGCTGCCCAGGGGGGTGGTGGAGTCCCCATCCCTGGAGGTGTTCAAGAAAGGCTTGGATGAGGCACTTGGTGCCATGGTTGAGTTGATGAGATGGTGCTGGGGGATAGGATGGACTTGGTGACCTCTGAGGTCTTTTCCAACCTGGTTAATTCTATTATCCTATCCTATCCTACCCTACCCTATCCTATCCTACCCTATCCTATCCTATCCTATCCTACCCTATCCTATCCTATCCTACTCCTATCCTATCCTATCCTATCCTATCCTACCCTATCCTATCCTATCCTATCCTATCCTATCCTACCCTATCCTATCCTATCCTATCCTACCCTATCCTATCCTATCCTATCCTATCCTACCCTATCCTATCCTATCCTATCCTATCCTATCCTATCCTATCCTATCCTATCCTATCCTACTCCTATCCTATCCTACTCCTATCCTATCCTATTCCATTCCATTCTATTCTATTCTATTCTATTCTATTCTATTCTATTCTATTCTATTCTATTCTATTCTATTCTATTCTATTCTATTCCATTCCATTCCATTCCATTCTATCCCATTCTAATTCTATCCCATTCTAATTCTATCCTAATTCTCTTCTACCCTATCTCCCTGGGGAGCAGAGGGGGAGTCCTGTGCCTCCCCCCCCAGAGCCCTGAGAGCTGCACCATCCCAACCTGCTCTCACTTCAACCCTTCCTGCTCCTGCTCCTATTTCAACCCTTCCACAGCTTCTGCTCCCCAGCCCGGGGTCAGGCTCCCCAGGGTGTTCCCCACTCCTGCCCTTATCTCCTGCTATCTGCAAGCAGAGAACTTCAGCAGGAGAGGGCTCTGCAGGAAGCTGACCATAAATCTCAATGTGTTTACAACAGCAGACTGACCAGGAGAGTTTATTAAATCTCCAAAGGACTTGATGTATATCAAGCTGTTACATAAAGTCAATACTTTGGAAAGGACTAGACAATAAATACCCTACAGGAGGCAATATTTCTATCAGGGAGAAAGCAATCACATAAAGATTAGGAGAGCAATTTCAATACTGAATGTCAGTCTGCTGCAGGAAGACATTTATTGGGTTTTTTTCCTTCCCCTCCCTGAGTTATCACAGGGGAGGCAGATAAGCTGTAACAATATTCTGAGCCAAGCTAATCATGCTATCAAAGTCAGAAGTACTCCTTCAACCTTTGGAGAAAAAACAACACAAAAATCACTTTTCCACTTTGCAAATAAAAAGAACAACCCCTTGCAGGTGCTGGGGGTGGGAGGGGAGAGAGATTTATATTGCAGGAGGTGGTGGGGAGAGGCTGGAGGCAGCTGGGCCCTGGCTGGGAACAGGCTGAGCATCCTCCTGCAGGCAGGGCCGGGCCAGCCCTGGGTGCCTGGGGCTGGGGAGGCACTGAGCGGGGGGGGGGGGAGCCCAGCCCGGGGGCACTGATCCTGCCCCAGCTCTTCACAAGGGTCCAACAGACCCAAGTGTTGCTTGGTTACATGGCAGGACTCAGCCCAGGCTTTGGGAACTCATCGTTCTGACAGAGGCTGAAGAGCTCTTTAAAACCTGTCAGTATCCTCTGTGGAGCAAAAGCTTCATTTCTGCCCCCACAACAGAGCTTCCCTTTAACAGCTCAGACTTAAAGCAGTTCAGTCTGAAGCAGAAGCCAGAGAAGAGATGCCTCTGGGGAAAGAGGGCTCTGCATCCAGTATCCCCCAGCTGAAGCTTGCAGCACAGCCACCGTCCTCATCCTCAGCCCTGCCACATCAGGGCCTGCGAGTGCTGGCTCTACCTGACCCTGACACACGCACCCCACACCCCCCCAGTCAAACCTGCCCTGCTCTGCATCCCCCCAGACTCAAACTGCCCTTTCTGCAGAGCTGCAGCTTCGAACTTCAGCCCTGCCCAGTGCCACCACCAGCAGAGGTGAGGGATGGCACCACAGAATCAGCCAGGGTGGAAAAGGCCTCAGAGATCACCAAGTCCAACCTATTAACTATCACCCAACACCTCCTGACAGCTAAACCATGGCTCCAAGTGCCTCATCCAAGCCTTTCTTGAACACCCCCAGGGATGGGGACTCCACCACCTCCCTGGGCAGCACATCCCAAGGGCCAATCTCTCTTTCTGGGAAGAGCTTTCTCCTCACCTCCAGCCTAAACCTCCCCTGGCACAGCTTGAGACTGTGTCCTCTTGTTCTGGTGCTGGGTGCCTGGGAGAAGAGACCAACCCCCTCCTGGCTACCACCTCCCTTCAGGGAGTTGGAGAGAGCAAGAAGGTCTCCCCTGAGCCTCCTCTTCTCCAGGCTAAGCAACCCCAGCTCCCTCAGCCTCTCCTCCCAGGGCTGTGCTCCAGACCCCTCCCCAGCCTCGTTGCCCCTCTCTGGACACATCCTGCCTCACACTGCCGCAGGAGAGAAGAGCAGAGTGAAAAGTGGGCGGTGCTGAGACCCCAGGTCGGTTGTACAGCACCACGAAAGCACAGGAAGGTGGACTCGGCACGGAAGGGGCTCAGGGGCATTGCTGATGCTGCCGGGAGGAGCTGCAGGGCTTGGATCCGTTTGGCTGAAGGGAAATTCCCAATCTGAGCAACAACCCGGGGGCTCACACCCTTGTTTTCTCTCTCTTTGCACCCCAAGCGTCCCACCCACAGGCTCTGCCGCGGCCGGCAGGCAGCAGAGCAAACAGTTTGTGTTCCGGCAGCAGGCGCCAAGAGCAGCCCTTCCCGGGGGGGAGGCGGTGACAGCCCAAGCGAACAGGGCGATTAATAACCAGCCCCGGACCGGAAGGGAGTCATCAATTACTCTTACCAGCCCCAGCCTGTGCTCCTGGAGAGATGCATCCGGCAGACTGTCGTGCACGGAGAAGAAAGGCAATGACACGGAGCAGTCGCTCACCGTCGGCGGGAGCTGCAACACAACGGAATGAGGTCGGTCAGGAGCCGCCTTAGCAGCGCCGGGCCGGACGCACCGGGGCTGGGCACCGCACGCCGGCGGGCGGCAGCCGCTTGTGCTGCCCGACGGTGTTTCCCCTCGAAAGCAAACTTTTCCTCTCAGAGGACCTGTGCCGAGGCGCTCAGAGGCCGTGGGTGATGTGCACGGCTGCTAGAGGCTCCTCGACGCAGACAAAAGACACCAGAGGGGACCTCGTGCAAGCCAAAGCGGCTCTGCGCTCAAGGCAATGAGCTGCGCTCTGCCGGGCTGCCACGGACCTGCCCCGGGGCCCTCCCCGCCAGCCTGCGGCGAGGACTTAACATGGCAAAGAGCTCCAGAGGATGCTGTTTGGGGTGGGAGACGGGGGAGCCTGGTCTGAGGGTCAGGAGCTCCTGATGGGGAGGGCTTAAAAGAGGGAAAGGGAGAGGGAGGCACAGGGCAGCAGCAGCTGCTTGCGTGGGGTGCAGGCAGTGATGGGGGCTCCACAAGACCTGGGAAAGGTGAGCAGTGGGAGATGCTCCTGCCCAAAGAGCTGGGCACAGAATGGAGTGCCCGTGGGGTTAGTCTGCTGCCAGTTATAATTCGGGGGGGGCGCAAAAAGCAAAGGATCCCCAGATAATGTGTGCTGGAGCTGGGGGAACTTCAGAGCTAAACACACAGGGCAGGTCCACAGCTCAAGTCCAGGCCTCCTGGGCTGAAACTCCCTGTTTGTGCAGATGGATCTAATGGGGGGAATAGGATAGCATAGGATAGGATAGGATAGGATAGGATAGGATAGGATAGGATAGGATAGGATAGAATAGAGTAGGAGTAGGATAGGGATAGGGATAGGAGTAGGATAGGATAGGATAGGATGGGATGGGATGGGATGGGATAGACCAGACCAGACCAGGTTGGAAAAGACCATTGAGATCATCAAGTCCAACCTATCACCCAACACCATCTAACCAACTCAACCATGGCACCAAGCTCCCCATCCAGTCCCCTCTTGAACACCTCCAATGATGGTGACTCCACCACCTCCTGGGCAGCACATTCCAATGGGCAATCACTCTCTCTATGAAGAATTTCTTCCTCACCTCCAGCCTAAACCTCCCCTGGCACAGCCTGAGACTGTGTCCTCTTGTTCTGGTGCTGCTTGCCTGGGAGAAGAGACCAACCCCCACCTGGCTACAACCTCCCTTCAGGGAGCTGGAGACAGCAATGAGGTCTCCCCTGAGCCTCCTCTCCTCCAGGCTAAGCAGCCCCAGCTCCCTCAGCCTCTCCTCCCAGGGCTGTGCTGGAGGCCGAGGCTCCTTGACTGAACCTCCCTGTTTGTGCAGCTGGATCTGACAGGGGGCACCAGGTCTGAGGCAGCGCAGGAAACACATCCCCAAGTACTTTGCAAATCCCTCTTTTGGCATGGAGGTGGAGCCTGGGAGGCAGGGTGGCCCCGGGAGCTGCTGTGCAGCATCGCTGCCTGCCTGATGGATGGCAGGGCTGTGTGACATCCTCTGACAAACGATCTCCATCTCCTGGCTGCAGATTAATTTTCTAGGTCATTTAATAAATTACAGGGAAAGAAGTTATTTGAGGGGCAAAGAGTGGAATGGAGTCCCGGTGACACGATACCTCTCCCCCTGACACTTCTCTTGGCGGGGTGGATGAGAGCAGACAGCTCCCACCCTGCCCCTTGCTGCTAGGGGATGGTGATTCCGTGAAGACAGTGCTCAGGGCTTTTGTCCTGCTTTGTGCAGGGAAATCGAGGTTGTTGCAGAAGAATCAGACCTCCCCGGGAAGGCTGTGGCCATGGCATGACTCCTCCTTAAGGACACAGAGCGCTGGTTCGTTCCACCGGAATGATGCTAACCCCACACCCCACACCAGCACTATGTTTAGATCTGAGCTCCAGGTTGGCAGCTCTGGGCAGATGCAGCTCTCCAGAGTGCTGGAGTGAGTGTGGATGGCTGCAGGATGGTTGCCTGCCTGGCCAAGGCACCGAGAGCAGTGCTTTGCCACCTGCACCCTCTGGCTCCCTGGCAGAGCTGCCTGCCACAGCCCTAGGTCCAGCTTGTGCAGGTGTTTGGGACCTTAGGCTCACAGGAAAATGTCTAAAGAGGGCTTAGAGATGTTTGGGTCTGGGACTTGCATCTCTCCAACCACCTGCTTGGCAGTGCTGGAAAGATTCCCTGAGCCACTGCAGGGTCAGTGTGCACCCAGCCTCAGTCCCCCCGGGATGTGAGGGTGTCCACACCAGAGGCACACCCAGGTGACAAACCATTGGTGGCCTTTGCACACAGGAGCTGAGGGGAGGATGGCACAAGCTGGAGATGATGCACCCAGCTGCCTGCAAGAGCCCTGCTCAGGTGTGACACCTCCTACCCCCACAGCTCCTGCCACCTCCCCTCCACAGCTGCTGCTTGATCTGAGGACAGCAGAACGCCTGAGCAAAGGAATGAAGCCTCTAAGGGCAGAACAGCAGAAGTGGCTCTGCTCCCAAGCAGGGTGAGGCAGGGAAGGGGGGAAAGGCCTTTTGCCACTGAACTCTGAGCCTGCAGGAGTGGCATGTTCACAGAAGAGCTGCCATGAGTGAGCTCAGGTTCGTTATCATCCTGGCTCCAGAAGCATCATTATTATTGTTATCAAATCCCTCTGAAAACCAAGTAATACCTTCCCCCCCTCCTCTCCCTCTGCATGCAGCATCCTGGATTAAGTTCTAGCAGAGACAATGCAGCCCCTGGAGTGAAGGGCTGAGGGCTGCTCCTGGAGCAGAGGGAACGCACCACTGCCAGCAGCCCTGCCCCAGGGGCACTGCTGAAGGGCTTCTGAGCACCTACTGCCCTTGCCAGCAGAGACCCAGTGACACAGAGCAGGCACAGGCAACCCTCAGCGAGGGGGGAGAAGCCACACAGGGGAGCAGCTGCCCCTCAGAAGCTCCAGAGGCTGCACACCGATGCCAAGGCAGTGGCTCCCTCCATGTGCAGGGACCAACTGAGATCCCTGTGCCCACGCTCCAGCCAGGTGCTGCTGGCACCAGCCTGTGCCAGACACATGGAGATTGTCATGAAGCTGCTTCCAGGCTGGCTGCAATCTGCTGAGCTACTGAGGCTACACATTAAAACCCAATCAGTTACTTTTAGGCTGCAACCTGGTTGCTGTCACTGCCTTTGGCTCTCCTACACATGCTCTGCTCCAGCCCAGGCCCTGCCAGGGGTTTTTGTTGGGTTTGCTCATCCTTTGGTGCTGCACTCAGAGAGCTGAGCTCCAGAGCCCCTTCAGAAAGGTTAAGTGGTGCAGATGAGCACTTACAGCCTGGGATCTGCAGAGCCTGAAAGCTCCTCTGAAGAGAGCAGGAAGTTAATTTTGCCTGGCTGCTGTCTTCCCTGAGCCCCTTACCTTTCCCTTGTCCCATTAGGAACAGCCAGCAGCTTCTCCAGAAGTCAGCCTCCAGCCTAATCAAAGCTGCTCCCTCTAATTGGAGTTAATCATAGGAAAGTGGTCAGAGGAAGATGGTCTTGGTGCACACTGCCCTGCTGGAGTGGTTAGTCTTGAGATGATCACTCAGCAGCAGGAGCCTGAGCAGGGCTCTGAATGCAAATGCAGCCCCAGTGCAGCTCCTGTGGACCAGCTGCTGGAGGGATCAGAGCAGAGGAGCCTCGGGAGGAGCTCCCCAGCCCCACACAGCCCTCATTAGCAGCAGGTCAGGGGCACGGTTTGGCTTCTCAGCTTGATGACGCTGGAGTTTCTCCCTAGGAGACCAAAAACCAGGGACTGGTGGCTTCACTACAGAGGTTTGGCTTCTGCCACCTGTCCCTGCCATCCTCTGCAGCTCCCTCACCTTCCTCCTGCCACAGACACAGGCTTGGGTTGGTGACTCCCACCTGCCCCCAGCCCCAACTCCAGGCTTCACTGCTGCACCCAAGGGCTGGGCATGCACAGCTCCCAGCCTCTGCCAGGCAGAGGAGAGCAGTGGAGCGGTCAGTGGCAGGGCAAGAGGCCACCTGCTCACATGGGACAGTGCAGCCAGGCTGGACTGACCCTGCTAGGGTAAGCAGTGCCAGGAGCAGCACCAGGAGCTGCCACAGCTGATGGCCAGCGCTGCCACGGGCCCAGCCGGGCAAGGGCAGCAGAGAGGAGCACTCCTGCTCTTCCCCCACCACACAAAGCCTGGGGAGCTTCTCTGGCCACAGCAGCAAGCTCAGCCACCACTTCCAGTGCCAGGGTTTGTTTTCCTTGGCATGTTCTTGCCTCTGAATAAATCAGGAGCTGCTCTTGCTGCTCGCTACCTGCCCAGCGCTCAGCAGGGACGCGGCAGAGCCAGAGCCAGCCCAGCAGCTGGCCTGGCCACAGCTGTGGCCAAAGGACTCCTGATCTTAAGGGCATGGACAGCAGGAGGGACAACAAGGCTGGTGGGACAGCACCCCCACAGAATCACCAAGGCTGGCAGAGACCTCAAAGATCAGCAAGGCCAAGCTGTCACCCAACACCTCCTGACTAACCCATGGCCCCAAGTGCCACATCCAAGCCCCTCCTGAACACCCCCAGGGATGGGGACTCCACCACCTCCCTGGGCAGCACAGCCCAGTGGTTAACAACTCTCTCTGGGAAGAACTTTCTCCTCACCTCCAGCCTGAACCTCCCCTGGCACAGCTTGAGACTGTGTCCTCTTGTTCTGGTGCTGCTTGCCTGGGAGAAGAGACCAACCCCCACCTGGCTACAACCTCCCTTCAGGGAGCTGGAGAGAGCAATAAGGCCTCCCCTGAGCCTCCTCTTCTGCAGGCTAAGCAAGCCCAGCTCCCTCAGCCTCTCCTCCCAGGGCTGTGCTCCAGACCCCTCCCCAGCCTTGTTGCCCTTCTCTGGACACCTTCAAGAGCCCCAGTGTCCAGGGGCTGTCCCACAGCACTCCTCTACCCAGCCCCAAGCCATGTGGCTCACCTCTGGGTTTTGCAAGGGGGGGGAGGGGCAATGTTTGCTTGGCTCAGTTTCCCCCAGAGCTGTTCTGTTTCTGATGGAGCAATAATCTGCACTGTTATGGCTTTGGAGGAGCTGAGTTCTGGGGGAGCTTGACAGGAGCTTCACCAGTTTATGGCAGAAAAGAAAAGGCACTTGAGGGGATTTTGTTTGTCACTTGAAAATTAGCCTGGAGGAAAGAGAATCTCCAATGCAAATTTAATTAGAAGCTGATGAACCGAAAGCCTTTGCAGGGGCTCTGGGAGGGCCTCTCCTGACAGCACCGGAGCACAGCACCGAGCAGCAGCAAGGAGGAAACCAACACCAGAGGTTTGGAGCTAAACACACACAACACAACGGGGCCAAGCCAGGAGCCAGGGGCAGCAGAGCAGCAGCAGAGCAGCAGCAGAGCAGCAGCAGAGCAGCAGCAGAGCAGCAGCAGGGCAGCAGCAGAGGGGCAGCAGGGCAGCAGCAGAGCGGCAGCAGAGCAGCAGCAGAGCAGCAGCAGAGCAGCAGCAGGGCAGCAGCAGAGCAGCAGCAGAGCAGAAGCAGAGCAGCAGCAGAGCAGCAGCAGGGCAGCAGCAGGGCAGCAGCAGGGCGGCAGCAGAGCGGCAGCAGAGCGGCAGCAGAGCAGCAGCAGAGCAGCAGCAGGGAAGCAGCAGAGCAGCAGCAGGGCAGCAGCAGAGCAGCAGCAGAGCAGCAGCAGAGTAGCAGCAGGGCAGCAGCAGGGCAGCAGCAGAGCAGAAGCAGAGCAGCAGCAGAGCAGCAGCAGGGCAGCAGCAGGGCAGCAGCAGAGCGGCAGCAGAGCGGCAGCAGAGCAGCAGCAGAGCAGCAGCAGAGCAGCAGCAGGGCAGCAGCAGAGCAGCAGCAGGGCAGCAGCAGAGCAGCAGCAGAGGGGCAGCAGAGCAGCAGCAGGGCAGCAGCAGGGCGGCAGCAGGGCAGCAGCAGAGCAGCAGCAGGGCAGCAGCAGAGCAGCAGCAGAGCAGAAGCTGTCCCTCGGAGCGTGAGCAGAGGGCGGCGTTGCCACACGGGGGACGCTGCTCAGCCCCAGGGCACAGAGGCAAATGGCATCCAGCAGGCTCAGCCGTGCTGGGACGCAGCTGTAGGTCTGCAGCATTGCTTTCAGGAAAGACCAGCTCACAACCCCTTTAGCACAAGGATTTCTTTGGCCTTTGGTTAGCTGGAGAGAGGGTTTGCCCAGGAAGGGCAAGGAAGTTGGTGAGGGGTTTGGAGCACAGCCCTATGAGGAGAGACTGGGGGAGCTGGGGTTGCTTAGCCTGGAGAGGAGGAGGCTCAGGGGTGACCTTATTGCTCTCTACAACTCCCTGAAGGGAGGTTGTAGCCAGGTGGGGGTTGGGCTCTTCCCCCAGGCAGCCAGTACCAGAACAAGAGGACACAGTCTCAGGCTGTGCCAGGGCAGGTTCAGGCTGGCTGTTAGGAAGAAGTTCTACACAGAGAGAGTGATTGCCCATTGGGATGTGCTGCCTGGGGAGGTGGTGGAGTCACCTTCATTGGAGGTGTTCAGGAGGAGCCTTGCTGGGGTGCTTGGTGCCATGGGTTAGTTGTTTGGGTGGGTTGGATTGGTTGATGGGTGGGATGTGATGATCTTGAAGGTCTCTTTCAACCTGGGGTGTTGCATTGTATTGTATTAAAGGACAGGCAGTGGGTGCCTAGAGCCAGGGCTGGCTGGCAGTGCCCAGGCAGGAGTGGATAGCCCACAAGCTGCATGTGGTGAGAGGAATCCATCTCTGGAAACAAGAGCAGAAACCCCATGCTGCTTTTGGGTTAACTCAAGGTCTGGAAGCAGGAGCTGCCTCCTGCCTAAAGCAGCCTTCAAGTGCAGCCCCAAGCACAAGCAAGCTCAGGCACAAACCCAGCTGAGAGTCACTGATGTGCTGAGTTATAGGATCAATAAGGCTGGGAAAGACCTCAGAGATCAGCCAGTCCAACCTGTCACCCAACACCATCTAATCAACTAACCCATGGCTCCAAGTGCCTCATCCAAACCCTTTTTGAGCCCCCACTGTGCCCTGCCTGCCCAGATTCAAACCTTCCTGCTCTGCACCCCCAGACTCAAACTGCCCTTTCTGCAGAGCTGTAGCTTTGAACTTCAAGCCCTGCCCAGTGCCACCACCAGCAGAGGTGAGATGGCACCACGAATCGCCATGGTGGAAAAGACCTCAGAGATCACTAAGTCCAACCTATTAACTATCACCCAACACCTCCTGACAACTAACCCATGGCTCCAAGTGCCTCATCCAAGCCCCTCCTGAGCACCTCCAGGGAGGGGGACTCCACCACCCCCCTGGGCAGCACATCCCAGTGGCCAATTCCTCTTTCTGGGAAGAACTTCTTCCTAACACCCAGCCTAAACCTCCCCTGGCACGGCTTGAGACTGTGTCCTCTTGTTCTGGTGCTGCTTGCCTGAGAGAAGAGACCAACCCCCACCTGGCTGCAACCTCCCTGCAGGGAGCTGGAGAGAGCAATGCCCTGGCAGGGATTTCTCTGTTTCTCCAGGGAATGAGACCTTTCCCCAGCCTGGTCCTGCTTCCAAAGCATTGAACCCCCAGGGAAATGGGAATAAAACAAGACAACAAAGCTCTTTCACCTCAGGCTGATGCGCCTCACTGCTAAAGTGCT
>JAAWVA010000036.1:8252541-8405041 GCA_015227895.2 Colaptes auratus
CAGGTCCAGAGAAGGGCAACAAAGCTGGTGAAGGGTCTGGAGAACAGGGCTGGTGAGGAGCAGCTGAGGGAAGTGGGGGTGTTTAGTCTGGAGAAGAGGAGGCTGAGAGGAGACCTAACTGTTCTCTACAACTCCTTAAAAAGAGGTTGGAGTGAGGTGGAGCTTGGTCTCTTGTCCCTATTATCAGGTGATGTAGAATAAGAGGAAATAGCCTGAAGTTATGTCAGGGGAGGTTCAGGTTGGAGATGAGGAAAAATTTCTTTCCTGGAAGAGTGGGTTGGAAGAGGCTGCCCAGGGAGGCGGTGGAGTCCCCATCCCTGGAGGCGTTCAGGAAATGTGTGCACGTGGCACTTTGGAGAGATGGTTTAAAGGCCATGGCTGGTGTTGGGTTGATGGTTGGACTGAATGATCTCAGAGGGCTTTTCCAACCAAAACAATTCTATGATTCTTAGATTTGAGTGTCTGCTAAGGAAAGTCAGAGCATGAGTCTGCATAGAGCTTGTGGCAGTGACTCTCTCACAGCACTCAGGGCCAATGCAGTGTCCTTAAGAAAAGGCTGGGCTCAAGGGGAAGGGGAGGCCAGGCAGTGATTTTGCATCCTGCACTGTTTGAAGTGCTCACCTGGCCAAACTAAGAAAAAAATAGTTAATTTGATGCTTATAATGAGAATGTGTTCCTGTGGCAGTAGTGAATGTCAAGGTGTGGATTTTAAACAGGTTTTTAAATGGAGAAGAGCTTTGTTATGATTCAGATTCCCTTCAGAGCCTGTCTCTGAATACTCAAGGAGCAGAAACAAAAGTGATGGACCAGATTTTTTTTCCCCTCCCCCTCTACTTTGCTCTAAACAATAGATGCAGAAAAGCTGAATTTCATTGATTTCTATTACATCAGTGCTCCTTCAGCCTTTCTCCAAAAATGCTTACTTAGTGGAACATTGATGATTATGAATATGGCCTGATGGATACTTTCTTCTCTGTAAAGAATATCCTTCCCACCCCTGGGCCCTGAGTAAAGATTATCACAGATAACATCATGCATGTGGCATCATCGTTGTGTCCGATAACTAGTGCCTGCTCAGTTTCTCTGGCCCTTCCACTCCTCATATTGATATATTCTCCATCCATTATTCTCTAGGGATGGAGACAGTTATTGCAGCCATTAGCTGGCACCACATTTCTATTGATGCTGCACAGCTAGAGCCTTAAGAGGTAATTTTCCAGATTTTAGTCAGAGTACTTTATTGTATAGAAAGTCTCAAAAGACTCGCTGAACCACGAGCCAAAAATCAGTCAGTATCTGTTAAATGCACCCCACCTGCAGCTCTCTGGATAAAAAACAACAAAGAAAACAACCCCCAACCAAACAGTGTTTGACACTCTGATCCGCACTTTGGATGTGGTATTCCTATTTTCAGTGACATTCACATGCAAGAAATATCAAGGTGGTTTCACTCTGTCAGAGGTCTGCTCTGGAAGGCTTTTTGCTACGTTTTAGGAAGCTCTGTTAGAGTTCCTTTTTGCCCTGGTCAGCACACGGGGAGCAGTTTGATCTCTTTGCTTTAAAGTAAACAGCCTGGATGTCCTATGGAAAGGTTTAATGCCTCAAGAGTCACAAACAGAACTTCTGGAGGAATGTACATTTCCCTTCTCAGCTGTGATCAGTGAGTGGCACCTATCCTGGGCATCCCACGCCGTGTAATGATTGATCGGATTCCTCTGTCCGTGGAGGGAGTCTCCTCGGTTTAGATTGAAAACCCTTTAGGCAGGTGGGAAATGAGCTCCTGATTCACAGTGTTGTCTTGATCAGTGAAGAGAAGCCAGCTATGTTCTGTGAGTTGTATAAAAGCAGTTTCTCTATACACATTTTAGTTATATGGATAGGAGCACCCCCACTCGTGGGTGTGCTTTGTAACTGCCTTCCCTGGGCAATGCTGAGTTGATCCTGCTTTGACTTTTTCAGTGTTACTTTTAAGAGTGGCTTTCCCTGAATATGAACATCAGTGTAGCACTACTGCAGGATGATGGTGAAATACTTTTTTGAAGAGGTCTTTAGGGCAACGTGATCAATTTATGGCAACAGATTTCCTCCCTGCTTAGAGGGTGTTTTGCTGGATTGCAGGGAAGTGTAAGTACCCCAGAAAAGATTGTGTCTGGAGAGAAAGCAGCCATTGGTACCCAAGATGTGTGTGTATCATATCTCCTGGGTGTGACAGTTTAAAAAATGGTATCTACAGCAGGAAGTGCTGTTTGTTTCTAAGTTATTTTTATCTAAAGCACCCAAATCCTTAATGTGAAAGGCCAAAACAAAGGCATCTTACTCACATTGTCCTGCACAGAAACAACAACCTCTGCAGGACCATTGTTATTTATCACTGGCCACTTCTCTGAACAGAAGAAGAAAGTAAACCTGAAATTAAAACAGTTTGTCCTGGAATCAGGCAGATTTGGCTAAATTAAAGAGCTAAGCCTTATGAACATTAAAAGCCACATATATTTTTAGTAAAAGTTCTGGTATTGCTCTCAGACTTGTGGAATAACAGGGAAATGCTTCAAACTGTCATCATAGAATTGAGAAGGGAGGGAGGTCTATGTGGAAATAATAATAGTAGTAATAATAAAAGTAATAGTAGCAATAATAATAGTATTGATCATGATAAGAATAAGCCCATTACATCTATGGTGCTTCCCAGGTTTAATATTCTTTCCCAGGTTTAATATTCTTTCCCAGGTTTAATGCTTTCCAAGATTTAATTCTTCCAGTCTTCCCTGGAAGTTTTCAAAGCTAGGCTGGATGGAGTCTTTAGCAACCTGGTCTAGTGGGAGGTGTCCCTGCCCATGGCAGGGGTTTGGAACTGGATGATCTTTAAGGTACTCTCCAATCCAAACCATTCTATGATGCAGTAGAGCACAAAAAGTGACTCATTGCAGGGCTGACCGTTGTTACCATGCTGTGTGCTGTGAATATTGCCCTGCAAAGGCAGGTGCTGATAGTATAAATTTGCCTTTCCACTTGATTTCTAGATGGGCTATTTTTTAGTGTTTTAATAGTACTAATGCCACTTAGAGTTCCAAAAAGGCCCTGGATGGCAAGGATGATTTCACAGTAGAGTGCATCCTGCTGGTTTGCTCTTTTGCTCAGTTTTTATGGGTGATGCTTAAACAGAAGGAAGTGCAAGAACAATAGAAGAGCTTTGGAAAGTATGTGACAGTGTGAGAGCAATAACATTTACATAGAGCCTTTCATCTAGAAGGAACCCAGAGGAATTTATAAACAATATTACTTTATACAGTTTATAAACAAATAAATTTCGTTTGCTTGGTGAGGCGAAGGAAAAAACCAACCAACCCCAAACAAACAAAATCTTAGATAAAACAACTTATGTGATTTGTTTTCCTTGGAATCAACAACCCTCTTGCAACAGGAGTATCACTCTACCCCTTCTTTATTGTGCGTTTCTTCTCGTGCTTGCTGGCGTGGCTCTGGTCTCTGGCTGCTTTGGGCTGCAGGACAGTTATGTCATTTCATCGTTATAGAGTGCTGTGTGTTTCACAGGACCTAGCAAAAATTACTAATTGATGATAAATTCCATCCAGGGACTGAAAAGTAGCCTCACTGCAGTGGGTTACTATGGCTTTTTGTTTAGAAATACACAATTCCACTGCCTGACAGGTTTTTTTTTTTCCAAGTGATATCTGGCAGATAAATGATGAAAGGCAAATAGTTTCTGTAGAAGAGTTACACACACTTTAGAATTTGCTCAGAAAACTGTGTTTAAAAACACTCTACACTTAAGATATGGCATAAGTCATCTTTAATGAACCTCTCCAGACACTGAAACAGAAAAGTCTTTGTTTAGCCAGAAATCTGCTCTCCCAGGAAGGTTTCACTTTGTTTTGCCTTAGGATGTCATTTAGCCTTGGAGATCTTTGCCTTGACCAGTGTTCCTTATGGTTGCTGACTGCATCCCATCCCACTGTCATATTCATCATATTCAGATGTCATTTCTTCCATGGTTTGGGATTAGAGACAGAATCCCAAGAAGATTTTATAATAACACAGCCTGTACCCACATGCTGTGTAAACAACAGAGTAGCTTGAAATAAAACTGGACAGCACTGCCCTGCATCCCTCATGGATACGTGGTGTGGAATGTGTTGTAGCTGCTATGTGTTCAGAGGCCCTTTCAGCATGTGCATCATCCATGCTTCATGAATGAGAAGGTCACAGGTGCAGAGCAGATCTTGAATCACAGAATGGTTTGGGTTTGAAAGGGCCTTAAAGATCATCTAGTTCCGACACCCCTGCTATGGGCACCTCCCACTAGACCAGGTTGCTCCAAATCCCACCCAACCTGGTCTTGTCACATGTAAATAAATCAATAAGCAGCTATTGTTGTCAGCCAGAATTCAAAGAATTGATTTGGTAGAGTGCTGCAGGTACTGGTTGGGCTTGTAGCAGTACCACAGATGACAGCTGCACAGCTCTGGCCCTCCCGAAGAACAGAGCTGTTGAAAACTTAGATGGCTGTAGACTTTCAAGTGCCTGTACACAGCTTATGTGCTTGTGAAGCAGCAAAGAGCCAAGTGTTTCTGGATTCTGGGGACACCTGCAGGGTTGAGCCCCCATCTCTCCATCCAAATGGGACTGTTGGTCAGTTCTTCAGCGTTGCAATTTAATTGTAATTACCATTAATTACAAAAGCCCAGAGAGGGCTTCCTCTACTCAGAGGTACTCCTATGTGCATACATTTTGTTTTCTCATGGAAAAAACTTTAGAGCCTGATGAAGAGCTGCCCCAATAGCTCAAGTTTTAGGAGTGGTATCTTTTGTGATTTATTTGCTTTATCTCTGTTATAGCTGACATGACTTTTAATAGCCCTGGTCCTCCCAACAGTGTTTTCCCAACATGCTGTTTGTTTAAAAACTAAGTGGGAGGGGAGGAATGTGTTGCTTTTCTCTTCTTGGCTGCTGTCTGTGTGTTCACACTGACATTACTGAAGCTGGAGGACGAGCTTTTGCAAAACAATTTAAGGCAAGGACTGGAGTCTTACTTTTCTGTAAGAGCATAAACCAATGGAAAGATCCAGAGGGTTAATTTTCAGAGATGAGTAGAAGAGGTGATTTGGTTTATTGCAGACATGTGGATATGAATCTCCAAAGGGTGGAAGAGAGTTTCATGGAAGTAATTGGAAAATGATGTCAAACAAACATGCCTTCTCTTTGCTCACTCATTAAACAAACATTTGTGTAGCTCTTTGGAGAACTTGAACTTCTAGGAGTCTGTTCTCACTACCACCAAATGGATGAAGTCAGCACAGCAACAAGGAAGCTAAAACCATCTTTGAATTCACATAATCACAACTCCAGTGGTTTTTTCAGGTCCTAATTTTATAACTCAGTTATTGAAGAAGAAGAACAGGAAGAATCTAAGAAGTTGTAATGCTAAAGAATTTCTCTTTTGATGCAGGGAACACCTTGCATCTTGGAAACAGGAAAATAAAGGCACAGAGTATGAGGGACCAGGGTGTTGTTATCCGAGTCCCTGCTTGGAGCTCGCTTTTTACTCATCAGTGTTGCTTACATCAGCACCAGTTGGAGGTCTTGGGTGTAGGAACTGAAGTTAGCAGAAAAATTTGCACTTAAATTCAGATTTTTCCTTATTCACAGCTTTGAATCTGCACTTCCTCTGTGTGCCATTTTAAAGCACGGAGAGAGAAAGCAACAGGGTTCTTTGAAATGTTTGCCAGTAGGTTGTCACCTAGGTTTTTGTGGGTGATAGTCCCAGTAAAGCTGACCTTAAGATCAGATGTTTTTTAGTACTTGCTTGATTTCCTGTACTTTGGGAAGGACTTTCCCCAAGTGATCATTTCTTGGATGACCTCTTCATGCTGTCCTTAAAGCTTGGAAACTTTGGTCTTCTTGACAGTTAGTTTTGCACTCTCATTATGTTCATTCCTATTGTAAACATGCAAAACTTGCTGCTGTTGTTGCTTAGAATGGATTTTTTTTCCTCAGTTGTTTTGAAGTTTAATAGAAATGGAAGTTAATCTGTAAGAGAGTTAGGCTGGTAACGATTGGGTGGCTGAGCTGGATGGGTCACGCTGTGGCTGTCTTTTCATTTGCCTAGTAGATGATGTTCTGCTGACTCCAGCTGGTTTTTTGGAAAGCAGAAAAACAATTTGCCTTTCCTTCCCATAAAGTATAACCCTTTGTTTATCCTTGTACTGCTGCATGTTTCCAAAATGCAGAGACTTGCAAAGAAAAGAAAGGGAGGAAATAGCTCACCCTCTCTCTCTTCTTCCCCCCCCCCTCTATGCTGTTTTTTGTATTGGAGAGGAGAGTTTAGTACCCAGCTGAATTGTTGACCTCTCTGGAGGTTATTATTAGAATTGGCTGGTTTGTGTGTGGAGCTGTGTCTGAGGCCAGTTCATGGAACAAACCACCTACAATGGGTTTGGTGAAGACAGTTGCAGTTTTGCTGTGAGATAACTTTACACTTTTGATTTGATTAATTTGTGTCTGGCAGAATAATGCTTTTTGCAGGTCTTCCTTTCCTTCGGTTCACTGAATTAATTGGGAACAGCTCCCTTTTCTTCCCTTTTCCCAGCAAGATGTTTTCTTTTTTGTTAGGAGTTGTGGAATTGCTGGGGTTTTGCTGTTGCAGTGCATCTGCTGGCTGATGCTCCTTCTGCAGTGTGCCCAGGCGGCCAGGAGGGCCAATGGCATCCTGGCCTGCATCAGGAATAGTGTGTCCAGCAGGAGCAGGGAGGTCATTGTGCCCCTGTACACTGCGCTGGTTAGGCCACACCTTGAGTACTGTGTCCCTCAGTTTACTGGACCCCTCAGTTTAAGAAAGATGTTGACTTGCTGGAACCTGTCCAGAGAAGGGCAACAAAGTTGGTGAGGGGTTTGGAACACAAGCCCTATGAGGAGAGGCTGAGGGAGCTGGGGTTGCTTAGCCTGGAGAGGAGGAGACTCAGGGGTGACCTTATTGCTCTCTACAACTACCTTAAGGGAGGTTGTAGGCAGGCAGAAGTTGGTCTCTTCTCCCAGACAAGCAGCACCAGAACAAGAGGACACAGTCTCAAGCTGCACCAGGGGAGGTTTAGGCTGGAGGTTAGGAAGAAGCTCTACACAGAGAGAGTGATTGCCCATTGGAATGGGCTGCCCGGGGAGGTGGTGGAGTCACCTTCATTGGAGGTGTTCAGGAGGAGACTTGCTGGGGTGCTTGGTGCCATGGTTTAGTTGATTAGGTGGTGTTGGATGATAGGTTGGACTCAATGATCTTGAAGGTCTCTTCCAACCTGGTCTGGTCTGGTCTGTTCTGTTCTGTTCTGTTCTGTTCTATTCGCTGCTCAAGGATGTTACAAGGTGCCTGCAGAGTTTGGGAAACGCACGTGACTGATCCTAAACTCACTGGGGAGATTGCTATGATGAGGGTTATCATCTGACAGCTTTTCATGCTACATTTTATACATAAAAGGGAAGAAATAAAGTTTGGGGGATCTGAATATCTTGAATAGTGCTGAGGTAAAAGTCAGCATTAAAACCTTACCGGTCCTGATCTATAATGCCATGGGAAGAGCAGGTTTGTATTTACAACCTAGGCTTGTATTTACAACCTTTTTTTTTTTACTTGCTTTGTTCCTTAAGAGGCTCTGGCTGCCCACATTTTATGTGCTTCTGGAATGCAATAACAATTATGGCATCATTTCTTCAAAATTCTTTTTCCTTCCTGAGATCAAGGCAGCGATAAGACCTTACAAAATACTCACTTGGTTTGGCTTTCCTGGCCCGAGATGGATTTAATTGGATGAATTGCTGCCTTTCTCCTTACATTGCTGTATGACCTTTGAAATAGCTCGCTGTGATCTCTTGAATTTTGCAATCCCCTCACTGTTCTGCTCTAAAATACAAAGCAGAGCTGTTTATCTGAGACAACTTGAACAGTATCACAGTATCACTAAAGTTGGAAGAGACCTTGAAGATCATCGAGTCCAGTGCAGCAGCTGGTTCTGCATGTGCCCATCAAAATGCCACCAAATGTGTCTATGAGTGTTGTCAAATGAAGGGAGCTTGTAGCCAGGAGGGGGTTAGTCTCTTCTCCCAGGCAACCAGCACCAGAAGAAGAGGACACAGTCTCAAGCTGCACCAGGGGAAGTTTAGGCTCGAGGTGAGGCGAAAGTTCTTCACAGAGAGAGTTGTTAGCCATTGGAATGTGCTGCCCAGGGAGGTGGTGGAGTCACCATCCCTGGAGGTGTTCAAAAAGGGATTGGATGTGACACTTGGAGCCATGGTTTAGTAGTCATGAGGTGTGAGGTGACAGGTTGGACTTGATGATCTTTGAGGTCTTTTCCAACCTTATTGATTCTGTGATTCTATGAGTCTATGTCCCTTTAAACTTAGCCCTACCTGCTGCAGCCAGCACCCTCCAATGCAGCTTGTTCACCATTTTGCAAGCAGTGAGAATAATGCCATTAAGCTTGAAAACTCTTGTTGTCCTCACTAAATGTTCTGGACTATTTTGGAGCCTGTTTAATAGTTGTAAAAAGGTGGTGAATGGATGTGATTTTTCTGATGGGTTGGCAGATCAGCATCAAGAGTCTGACTTAGGGGAAATCAAAGCTTAGCTTGCTGTGTCTTTATTTTTCTTTCTTTTTAATGTTGCTTCTCAGAATGCAGTGGAGGATTTTATGCAATAAATTGCAGTTGGTTGTATGTGTTCTTCTGAAAAGCTGTTTGCTTAATCTAAGTGCTCCTTCTGCCTGGGATGCAGGATCAGCAGGCAGGACTCCTTTAAATGAGACACACATGTCTGTAAGTTTGAAAATGTTTTGTTTCTTGCCCAGCCAGTGAGAGAATATGAATTACTAAATTGTCTATATTAGCCTAAGAACTGATGAAAACAGAGATTAACCATTTGCTTGATGGTCCTCCTCCTTCCCCTCTTAGGCAATATTTCTCTTTTGTGTGTCGGTTGTAGTGTACCAGAATGGATTTAAGGCTAGTAAATGGCCTTAGACATGTGGTTGAGGGTCCTAGGATACTGGCTTGAGTTGGGACACTCAGGCTTAAATCTTCTTGTCCCTTGATAATACAAAGTAAACATCTTTGTGGCTTCATCTGTGTGACTTCAGTAGCTGAACTTTCAGACTCTTACCTTGACAAAGGATCCCAGTGAAGGCAGCCTGCTGGAACCACCCAGCAAGGACATTTCCAGTGTCAGGGTTCAGACACATCAGTGGGATTTGAGTGCTGAGTACAGGCAAGGGTTGCATCTTGGTGGAGAGAGAGCAGCCCTCACCCAAAAGGGTCTAAACTGTAATGATGAAAAACAGAGAGGTGGAAACAGGACATGGAAGTAGGACAAGAATGATTAGGATGATGGTCACTCTGCTACTTCTGATTGTAGGTTACTCAAGCTTCTCATTCATGTTTGAGCATTATCTAGTTGTTTTCAAGAATTTAAAGTTCTGTGTTTTTAATAGTAGCTAAGAGTGTGATATGCCAGCTTGCTGGGCTTGTTTGGGTTTTTTTTCTTCTGTTTTTATTTGTTTGGGTGGGGTTTTGTTTGTTGTTTTGTTGTGTTGTTTGGGTTTTTTAAGAGGATTTTTTTTGGGGGGTTGGGGTTTTTCTTGTTTGTTTGACTTGGACTTTATATACTAAATTACATTGAACATGGGCCTGATTAATGTTAAACCTTACTGTATTTTTTGGTTCCCAGCTATTCTCAGTGGCTCTCTGTTATCACTAGTGTCACCTTTTAATCCTTAAGAGTAATTCTCTGTTTTATTATGCACCTTGATGCATGTGTATGCTTTAATGATGATATAAAGGTAATGAAAAGCAGGTGAGCAGTGGAAACTTTGCCCAGAGTGTGTAAAGTTAGGTGTGTGCAAAAGGATTTTGAGAGGCTGAGGGCTTGTATGTGGAATTATTATAAATGAAAAAAGCATAATATACCCTGTCCTACCACAGCAAATAAATCTAGCAGAGCTTGAAGCAAATTGGAGCACCGATAGAAAGACATCAGTCAAGTAAAATGCATTAAAATGTGAAGATGCAGACCAATCCAGTCAGACTGAAATACTGCCCTCACCCTGCTGCATCCAAATGGCATTAAAAAAATGCAAACATAAGGAGAAAGGAGTATTTACACATAATTAAGTGTTCAGAATAGCTCATCTAACCACAGCCTTATCTCTAGGAACGAAAACACAAGCAGTTAGTGAGTCATATTAGCAATTGAAAGGGTTTTGTTTAGACTTTTTGTTTTCTTGGCAATAAATAAAATTCTTTATAAGGAGTCATGAAGCTATTTCTTAATGTTGCCTCCTCAAATTTTTCAGGCTGTTACCCGTGTCCAGGGCCAAACATGAATCCTATTGCCCTTGGAAGCCGTTGGCTTGCTTACGCAGAAAATAAGGTAAGGAGAGGTTTGAGTTTCAAACCCCCCACGGTTCCTTGACTGTAAATTTCATTCCAGGTTTTGCATACCTAGAGGGGGGAAAAACAGAAAAAGTTGGAGACAAAAAGCTCTGTGAAAAAGGTGACCTGTAAGAGGACTTGCACAATGATGACAGACCTAATCTTTGACCCACTCTGGTTGTGCTTTGGTGTTTGTTGTTTGTCATATCTTTTCCTCTGCACATTTGATTACAGCTCATGAGCTTGGGAGGCATAAATATGTAAGAGTAAAGGTCCAGAAGACAGCTATCAACATGTGTTTTTAGTGAGGCGATGCAATAATCAACCCATTTCGCATTTTCAAAGTTTAAATCACTTTATTACAGACTCCTCTGAAAGGCAGGCAAGTCCCTAAATTCTGCTTGGAGCAAGGGAGTCTGGACAGAGCCAGTGAGTTTGTCTGAAAGAACACAATGATGCACTTTGTAGGTTAGGAAATAACATTAAAATGACCACTTAAAATTGTTAGGCTCCAGGAAAAAGCTGAATTAGTATTTCTGGAGGCAAAAGAAGAAAACACATCCCAAGTAAAACAATTATCACTGCTCTTAGCCAGAGGAGCGATTGTGTGCTTAAAACTCAAAGTGTTTCAAACCTTCACATTCAGCTTCTAATGCCTTATTTTGATTTCAAAGCAGATGTTTCTACTCCCTCCCACCTGTGGCTGGAGGAGCTGTTCATAGAGCTGAACCAGAAATTATCAGAGAGGCAGACTTCAGAAAAGTATTTGTTATACCTTTTGAAGCACAAGGGATTTCTCTCTGAATTCAGGATTGCCTTTCTTTGAACACCACCACCAGGCCTGTGTGGTTTTGTAAACCTTAGCCAGCCAGCCTGGGATTTACAAAGCACTGCTGCCAAAAGCAGAAGGCACTGATCAGCAGCAGAATTATGCCAGGATTTAAATGGCTTGTGTGTTCCCAGGTATATTCACTGTGGACTTTCCCTTTCTCTCTACTTGAAGTCTTTTTATTTAGATGCTTAAATAGTAAAGGAAAACCTGTAGCAGCAAATACATCTCTCTGACTTTTAAATAGTCTTTTAGCTGAAGCAATTAATCAGGTAACAGATTCTGTGCACAAGCAGCAGATATGTATGGTTTGTTTGCCACTTCATTTACTCAGAAGCACAGATTCTGTTGTTAGTTAGGATTCAAAGACAGTTGATGGCAGGTAGAAGAGCCTTGTTTTAATTTATTAACTTTGAAGGAAGGCAATGCAGAGTAAATCCCTTGTACATTCCTTTAATCTATTAAAAGTGCAGTATAAAGTAGCTCTTTTCCTTTGTCATTTCTTCGCTTGCTACTCATAAAAAGGAGGGGAAAGCCACATTGGGATTCTTAGAATGTCTGATATTTAATGTTACACATACATGGCTAAAGCTTTTGATTATATTTATTTAAATTTATTTGTGGTATTGCTGCCAGACCCAAAATCCCACCATTGCAAAGTTTATGAATTCTTAGTGACTACTCATCTTGTAATTGAAAACTGGAGTGGAGTAAGCGACAGTCTGGGTGGCACCCAGAAGATTATAAAAAGGGGTTAAGTGTCTCAGCAGGGCTTTTTGCTATTTGTAGGGAAAAACACACCACTGTACATGATAAATAAGAGCTATGGTAATGGCTTATGGGTTTGTGTAGTTTAATAGTAGTTACTTGGTTGCTGTCTTTCTTCTTGTAGCTGATCCGATGCCATCAATCCCGTGGTGGAGCCTGTGGAGACAACATTCAGTCTTACACTGCCACAGTCATTAGTGCTGCCAAAGTGAGTACATCATCTGCTGCTGGGAGAGGTTATCATGGAAGATAATTATTAGGTTTCCCTGCTGAATTGTACCGTGTGTCATCACCACCCCCCCATTCACAAAAGAGGAAAACACGGGAAGAAAGAGGCTGCCGTTAGCACCGGGCATTTGGTTCTGATCCTGCACAGCTTGGAGTAGCCATTGCTTTGCACTAAGTATTCCTGTCCCTCTGAACAGACTTAGGAAAATAACTTGTATTCCAAACAGCTATTCAGATTAGTGACTCCTCTCACCAGAAAATCACAGTGACATGGATTTGTAGATTGGCAAGGTCCTGTGATTGGAACTCGGCACTATTAGTCTTTCCGCATGGTGAAAACTGACTTTACAAGTGCTTGGTGCTTTTTGGACTCAGTCACACCAACAGTGTATGTTTTAATCTCTCTGAAGGATGCCAGCTCAGTACTTGAGCTAATTAATTACCTTTCTTTGAAGGTTAGGGTTTATTAATGGCTGTTTACATGTAGGTTCCATTGCCTGGTTTTCTTAGTCCAGATGGCATTATAATATCCCTCTGTTTTCAGAGAGATGTCTGGGGTTTCTTAGCATCCAAAGAAGACCACGGCTTGGGTAAATCTTAAGCCAAAGAGTATGCAGAGCTATTGTTTTACTCTTCCCTCCCACCCTGCTCTTTTCCTTGAGGATTTGCCTGCAGCATTTTGTCAAGTAATTTCTTTTTCTCACACACAGAGAGACACACACATATAAAGTGAGTTTTGGCACACTCTGGCAACCTTCATGCTGATTACAAGCTTTCCATGTAACCACCAGCCTTTTCATTTCTGATATGCACAACAAAACAAACCTAATAATAGGAATTAAATGACAGCACAGAGCAGAGAGCTCAGCGTCACTGAAGAAAACAACAGTTACAAGAACCCACAAAGAGAGACCCAGGGCATGCCATCTGATGTGAAAACAAAACATCAAAACAAACATTCCATCAGCACAGCTTTGGACACCATCTCGCTGTGGCTGGAGAAGGAGAAAAAAATCACAGTTTGGGGTTTGGGTTTTTTTCTTTTGCATTGTTGAGGAGAGCTGGAATTGCTGTTCTTGTGAAGACATCGGAAATGTGCTGTCTCTCTGCATACTTTTGCTGTCAGCAAGAACATGAAAATGGGGGAAATCTCCCTGTGCTGCTTCAGGCTCAGCATCGGTAACATGGGGTTGATAGCACACATAAGTTTGAAGCACAACTGGCTTAGCGTGGTCAGCCAGAATCATGATGAAATGTTCATAAACTCCCACCAGCAGATCACTGTATGGCCAAAGCCAAACCTACTCCTCACTGAAGAACAACAAAACTTTCTTCAACCATATAATGATTGTCAAAGCATTCCAGTAGGCATTGAAGAGTAAACACTGTCCTGTTTCATTTTTGTTGTCAGACTTAAATAAAATCCTTCAAAGGAGGACATCTTAAAGAGGCCTGCTGGTGAGGGACTTTTTAGGTGTCAGGTAGTGATAGGACTAGGGGGAATGGAGCAAAAATAGAAATGGGTAGATTCAGATTGGATGTTAGGAAGAAATTCTTCCCCATGAGGGTGGTGAGATACTGGAGCAGGTTGCCCAGGGAGGTGGCAGAAGCCTCATCCCTGGAGGTTTTAAGGCCACGATGGATGTGGCTCTGAGCAACCTAATCTAGTGTGAGGTGTCCCTGCCCATGGCAGGGGAGTTGGAACTAGGTGACCCTTGAGATCCCTTCCAAACCTGACAGTTCTATGATTCTATGATCTTTTATATATCTTATCCTCAGAAACTGAGGATGACTAATTTTGAAGCCAGTAAGGACCAAGGACCTTACGTGCTGGATAGTACCAGCCTAAGGATCATAATCCAGCAATTCCCATGGTAAACTGAAGATATGAACGGACTAAACTCATGATGTTGCATCATGTGAAGTTGATGCTGAAGATAAAATGTGTTTATAATCACAGGAGAGGATAGATTGTTAGCCTCTGTATGGAGATAAAGGAAGAGGGAAAGTCAGGAAAAGGGATAATCATTCATCTCTATGCTGCTTTGCCTTTTGCCAAGCAAATCGCTGTTGCTGTCAACTGGCTGTTAAATGTCTCTGTAATAGACAAGATTAATATTATGCACACTAAATATTTGCACACTTTGGCTCTTTTGTCTATCTCAGCCTTACTGTATTAATTTGTTACTGGTGTTCGAGCGTGCAGTGCTAAATCTGAGATGTTTAATTTATTACCAATTTCAGTGAATCTTGGCTTAGCTCCTAGCAAAGTTTTCATCTCTGGTAACTGAAATGCTGACTTCCTCCTTGGCACAGAGATACTCCAAATATCTGTTGCTCTTTGTCCATCACATTACCTCACTGTAAACTTTACTCCTGGCTTAAGCTAGTCCTAATTTGTACACTTCTACTGCTGTTCTATCTTATCAGCCTGCAGTGGTTTGCAATTCCTTGGCTTTGAGCAGCAGAGGTATTAACTGTTTTTGAAAGTGGATGTCCTCTGTTCCTTACACTGCTGCTTTCTGGTTCAGAAGTGCTTCCATAAAAGTTCTTGTTTAGTCAGATTATCTTGAGTTACAGCCTTCCCTCTGTTTGGGTTCTGATTTCTTCCTGAAGGAGGTGAAAGAACTTCATATAAAGGAGAAAGGTAAAGCTGAGAGCAGAGCAATTTCAGCAGGGTGATGTTTGAGAATTACCTCTCAGATGCTCTGCAGAAGCTCTCAATGACAGTACAGAATGTTACTTTAATGGTACTCCCTTTCAGAAATGCTATAGAGTGTGCTGGTAGTGAATGGTGGGTTTGTGATGTCCTGCTGTGTGCTGTACTTGATGCAGCTAATAAATTCTCTCCTTGTTCCAGTAATGTAGGAGTCAGAAGCTCCCCTGTTAACCCACAATATCCAGGTCACAGCTGTGGTCACGTTGGAGTGTGGTGTTTACTGGTGCCAAAACTCCTGTCATTCTGGCAGCATGATGAAAACTTCCTTTCTGTCATCTTCCCATTCGATTTCATAGTTTCAGGAAGGATTTATTTGCATATCCAACTTTTCCCTGTTTCTCCTTAGATGCATCTTGCAAGAGCATTGCTTTCTGCTGTTGCTGGGAAATCACAGGTGCTTTCCCCAGCTTTGATTTTCATTCCCTGCATTTGGTTGGTGGCTTTCTATCTGTTCATCTTCTGAAACCTTCTGCTGATTTTTCTCATTTGACCAAGCAGAAAATTTCTGGACATAGAACATGTCCAGATTCCAATTTAGGTTGATCTCAAAGGTCTTTTCCAACATACATTGCACTCCTACCACATGATTCTGTGATTCTAATGTTTAGCAAAGACAGAAATTGATAGACAGATATTGCTCCTGATGGGATGAAGATTCTTTTCACTCCAGTTGACCAATGCAGTAGAATGGGTGTAGATATAGAGTCACAGAATCATTTGGGTTGGGAAAGACCTTTAAGATCATCAAGTCCAAGCATGGAGATGTAAGCAAACAAGGAGATGCCTACCTCTCTGCCTTGCTGAGCATGGTGTGATACTCATCTTTCAGGATAAATCCCAGTGTTACTTAACAATGTCAGTGGTGGGAGAGTATTCAGGTGCTTGGTTTGAGATAAGCATCTGAATGTGGAATGGCTTCTTAGAATGATCCACGTGCAGCCATTTTGGATGCAGCCAGGAAGAGGAATTAGATGCCTCCGTGGTCAAACTTGCCATGCTGTTGAAGTTGAATACCCTAATGAGTTTCTTCCCTGTCCTGCCTCTTCTCAGAACAGGCAGGAAGAGCAGGAAAGGGAAACATCTTTGTGAAGCATTTCAACAAACATTTAGTTTGAACTTGAATCTGTAATTGATTATTTGTTCATTTAGTTCAGACTAACCAGGAAGCTTTTGTTTTGTTGATTAGCAAGTCAGAGCTTTCTGATATCCTTTCTGCTTTCTATAGATTATTTTTTTTTCCCATTTGTAAAAAAAAAAAAGAAATAAATCCTGTGAAATGTATTTATGAAGTGAAAGAGGAACAATATGTTTTGTCACTACGAGGTTGCAAGACCTCTGTTGGAACAAAACAGCCTAAGGGGAAATGAATGCTGCATTTTAATGCCCTCATCTAATGGAAGTTGTGCTTATTTTCCAATTAAATGAGTGCACACATTCAATTTGATGAAATCTTTCCCTTTCTTTACATCTGAATGAATGTGAAGTCTTGTTTTTAAGCAGGTAGGGTACACGTGAGCCTGCAGATCATTCGTGTGTTTGCACAACGTGCATCATCGCTCCTAAAAGGACCTGGATGAAGTCTTTGCACTTCATTTATGAGGAGACTTCACTGAGTGGCACTGGCAGGTTCCCACCAACACAAAGGCACTGGGACGGTGCAAGCTTTAAGCCGTTTTAAAATGCATTTGGTCTGTCGAATGTCCAGCATCAAATTATAAACCAAGTTCTTCTCACCTCATAACTTCTTTTAGTTGATTCTTTCTCCATATCTTTTAATCCTGTAGCAGCAAAGTGATTTAGCAAAGGCTGCATCTGTTTTCTCTTGTTACCTGATAACTTCTTAATGAGTACTAACAGCTTATGTGAGAGCAAGGTCATTAGCTCTAATGGATGGAGGGGACAGCCGATATGGCATGGGAAAGGTTAAAGATTACCAGAGAAGTTTTTGCAAATATACACACAGCACAAGGAAGTAAGTGCTGTAATGGTTTTGCACTGATATTCCTCAGCTAATGGCCTCAGCCACATCTCTGTACACCTATTTCTTCTCAGTAGTCCTGCAGTCACAGTCTGCTCAAACACAGAGCAGTAATTCATTTTGCCAGATAAGCCACGTTGTTGGTTTTTTTTCTTTCCTAGAGAGCTATGAATTTATACTTGGCACTTTGTCATCTGATTTCTCTAGGTGTAGTATCAAAGAAATCTGCTAAAGCAGATCAGTTAAAAGTCTTGGTTCTTTTAACTTGCTTACTTTCCCATATGAAAACTTTTACACTGACTTATCTTTGTTGCTGTAGGAACTGCCAGTGCATTTTATGTTGGTTTTTATGCAACAAGTATTGGTCAATAACTACCTTATTCTTTTGTTGTTTGTATACTGGTAGTATTGGGCAGAAACTACCTTGTTTATTATTTTTATACAAGTAGTATTGGGCAGAAACTGCCTTCTTTATTATCTTTGTACAATAAGTATTGGTCAGAAACTGCCCTGTTTATAACTTCTGTACGACAAGTATTGGCCAGGAACTGCCTCCGTTATTATTTTTGTACAACTAACTGTTGCTCAGAAACTGCCCTGTTTTAGTAACAGGCACCTTGGTAAGGAAAGTGTCTGCTGAAATGTGCTCTGCTGATGGTATTTGGTCTGCTTTAGGTATCATTATCTGCTCGAAGTTCTTCAGTCATCCAAATTTGCCCGTGTTAAATTTTTGTTTCCGTTCTCACTTGTTGTATCTGAGTCTAAAAAGAAATAATAAGAAACAAATGGCAGGATATTACTAAAGACTTTAAACCCCAAAGACATTCCTATGATAAAGGCATGGCTCGATTTTAAGTGGTAGTATCTCCATTAGCATTAATGGGGTAAGTACATCAGCTGAGGCATCTCAGAGGTTAATCAGGCTTCCTGCTGGATGGTGCCATCAATACCGTGTGGCGCCTAATTCTGTTGGCCCTTCAGAGGTTTTCCTGACAACACACTAACAGACTTTGTGTAAGTCATTTCCTATGAATTATTAAAACAAACGTTTGGCTGCTAATTGATGAACACTAATGTGTTTTCTAATCACTGCAGTTTGAGATTTTAGCACTAAACAAAGCAGTTGCAATTGATTTGTGGCTGCTTCTTGGTTTCAGCTTGTGATCTGTACAGGGTTGTTGGGTTTTTTTTCTGTTTCAATTTAGCAGGCAGCTTAGCTTGTCTTTTTAGTTAAGAATTGGCTTGTTATAGTGTCATTCCATTTGGATCTCTTTTGCTATTTCTTATTTATATTGCATAATAAATCTGTTCAGTTCTTTAGAGGCAAAGGAGGCACAGTCCTTGATTCAAGGAGAAAATACTTTGAGTTGTAATTTGGGTTGTGTCTCTTTAAATCTGTATCTCTGCCTCTGTCTGTGCTCTCCCTCTTTCTCTGCATAAAATAAAACAACATAAACCCAATCTTCCTTTAGATGATAAAAGCTGGTGCAATACATCTGTTTCCAGAGCCATGGAGGACATGCAGACCACGGGAAGGCGTGTTGTTTGTGATGGGCTGTGTGTCTCCAGAGCTGTCCTCTCTACCACCTCGCCTTTAGTTCTGGAGGGTCTGAGTCCCATCTTAATGCTGCAAAAGGCAGAATTGCTGAGAAACAATGAATGTGGTTGCTGTATCTATCAGAAGCCAAACTCCCTCTCTCTTGCAGTTGTGCAGAAGACACGACTTCAGCATTAACCCTTAGGGGTTAGAAGTATTTCTCTGTGTATCGCTGCCCTCCACACCCCCCCAGCTTGGCTTCATCGCTTGATTCTTCTAACTTGCCATGGCAATAAGTAAATAACAAAGTTAAAGAAAGAAACTGTAACATTTAGACAACATTCAACTATTTCTTCTTTTCCAAAATATTTTTGGAAGCATTTAATTCCAAAATAAAGACGAATATTTCAAATGGAAAGGATGCAAATTTCCTTGCTCCTAGATTTCTGTTACAGTCAGCCTTCGGCAGCTTATGGATCGCTTACAAGAACATCTGGTTTGTGTGCCCTTCTTGTGCACAGCCTAGTTCTGTTGATTAATTCCAAACTATAGATGAATATTTCAAATGGAAAGGATGCTAATTTATTTTTTACATATATATATATTTCTGTTACATTCAGCCTTCAGCAGCTTATGGATCGCTTACAAAAACATGGGGTTTGTGCTTCTCTTCTGACAATCAGCTTATATTAATTAATTCCACAATAAGGAGGAACATTTCAAATTGAAAGGATTTATTTCCCCCCCCCCCCCATATATGTGTCTGTTACATTCAGCCTTTAGCAGCTTATGAAGCACTTACAAAAAACATCTGGGTTTTGTGCTTCTCTGGTGCACAATCAGGTTGCATGAATTAATACCAAGATAAGGATGAATATTTCAAATTGAAAGGATGCCAATTTATTATTTGTATATATTTCTGTTGCATTCAGACTTTAGCAGCTTATGTATCACTTCTGAAAGCATCTGGTTTGTATGCTTCTCATGTGCACAGTTAAAGTAATTAACTCCAAAATAAAGGGGGATAATTTCAACTCGAAAAGATGTGTATTAATTGTGTTCAGAAAAAAACCCAAACAAATAATTGAAGATAGAGCCACAGAACAGCCCTAAATACTATTTATTGGTTCTCTTTCTTTTTGTAGACAATAAAGACTGGACTTACAATGGTTGGGAAAGTAGTTACCCAGCTGACAGGGACGCTGCCGTCAGGAGCAACCGAAGAGGAAATTTTAGCTCACAGCAACCTTCGTCGAAGTCCTTTGGTGCCTGGAATCATCACTATCATTGATACAGAGACAGTTGCAGAGGGGCAGGTAATGCAGTTTGCACAGCAGCAGAATGTGCATTCATTTTCACCAAAAAAAAAGGGGGGGTGGGTGGGGTGGCAAACAACAAACCAACCAGCTCAGGAAAATATCTTGTAGGCTTTTGAAAATGAAAAATCACTGAGATTTTTGCCAGGTCAAAAACTTTCACAGACACACACAGCTGTGATAAAGTCCTATTGGGGACTGAAATTAAGCCAAAATATATATTGTCCTTAGAACATATTTATGTGACACTTTGACAACATCAAGTGTGAAGTGTCACATTTTGTCTCTCTAACACTTGTTCCTAATTGACATTGATTTATGCTGATCAGTTGAAATGTATATGTAGTCTGATTATATTTATTAATATATAACGTGGCTGGGAAATGTGATTGTCTGGAAGCCCTGTGAATTGTTGCATTCCAGTTGGAGGAAAAAAAGAAAAAAGGATGCTGAGTGAAGCTGGCTATTAAGTATAAAAGCTTAGTTTTATATCAATTCCCAAACTGAAATGTAGTCAAGCATGATGCTGTTTGGAGGCATATTTACTGTTTCATGCAGTGCGCTGTGACAGACTAAAGAATCTGTTGAAAAATCCACACCAGGATCACCCAAACTGTACACTGGAGCGCTGCAGTGTCTTTGTGACAGCAAATAGCCACCTCTTTTTGTTTGTTTATATCCATCATTTCATTTTAAAGTGGCTGGCCCTGGAATCAGTGTTTATGCAGGTCTCCCATACACTTCATTAGTCTGTAACCATTTGGTAAGAGATTCCCCTCCCCACCCCCCCAGTGTTCACATTTATTGCATTTGCAGAAAGAAAACCAATTCCTTTTATCTCTATTTCACATCATTATGGTGCTTGTTGCAGGTAAGTTTGTAAGGTATTAATGACAAATGAGAAATCAAGTTGTTTTCTTACCTGAGGGGAAAATGAAGTGTTTTACTTGAAAACAAGCAAACCAAACTGTTTGAGCTGTAGTTGAGTGTTCCTGAGAGTCAGGTTTGGAAGTACTTAGTCAAGCAAGGTTACATTGAAAGAGGGTTGTTCATAGAACATTATAGCCCTTGTCAAATTAAAAGAAAAATAGAGAATGGAAAAAAAGAGTTATTTTTACTGAACATTTTAGAGTCTGGGCTTAAAATAAGTCTGTTGACCTTTGGGATTTGGTTTTGGTTTTGGGGGGCAAAAAGTCTTTTTGAGTCTATAGTGCTGGAAAAAAAGATATGAAAGAAAATGAAGGAAAAAAAAAAAAAGAAAGAAGGAAAATTTTGCCTCATAAATTTCTCATGGAGCCTTGTTTAATGTGGTCATTATTTCAAGTGGTCATTTTCTGTGTTTTGATTCTTCTGCACAGGCCTGGGGGGGGGGAAAAAAAGAAGATACATCTTAGGTTTTTAGTTCTTGTTATGTATGATTTAGAGGTTTTATGAACTTGTCCTCTGACCTTAACAATAGTAGGGAGCTATCAAGCCTAAAGGGCACTATGGAAAAGTAGTTGTAAAAATGATAACGCTTGCCTTGTCCAAATACTGCTGCTGGGACATAAATAAGCCATCAGTTCTAGTAAAATAATTTTGGTCTTGAACCTCTAGGGAAGGAGGCTCTGAGTTAGATATCCTGACTGTACCTCTTGCATTCATCTTTTTGTGATTTGAGGTTTGAAAATGCTATTAAATTAATAATTTCTTCTCAGTGCTGAGCCTTGCTTTGGGAATTCGTTTTCTCTTTTTCCCCCCCCAGGAAAAAGAAAAGAATCTTTCTCGTGCCTTGTTAGACTTTGGTGGTGCAGAAGTCTTTTTAACAGTCTTTTCTTGCTGAAATCTGCATCTAACAAAAAAGAAAGTTGATTAAAAATAAATCCACTCTGAGCATGGTCTGAGTAAAGCCTGTCACTCGGCACTGCCCCGCTAAAGAACGTTCTGATGCGAGGAGCATCGTGTGGGCTTGCAATCCCCACTGAGCTTTCGTCCGTCACTCCAGCTCTGGATCCACTGCCAGGTGGAAATGTAAGTTTTTGTGCACATGTCCTCATTTGAACGTGGCAGACTCTGATTTTGGCAGTTGTGTGAGTTGCCTTGTCCCAAGGAGCCTGGCAGGGATCCTGAGCTTGTGTGCTGGCAGAGGGAGACAAGCCTGCAAGAAATGACATGCTAGTTTCGATGGCACGTACATGGACTCGCTGGGTAGTCCTGGCTGGTTTTTAGAGCATAATTGAGTGAAGCTTCAGTTCAGGAAAGCGTTTTAGCAAGTCTGACCTTTAAAGGATGCAAGGAATCTCACTGAGCTGAATGTGATTGCTCAGAACTTCAGCAGAAACTGGTGGGGAAGTGTCGTGCTGATTTTGAGTCTGGATGACTGAGCTGCATTGATTCTTCCTCCTTGTATTAATTTCTGGAATTATTTTACTCTTCTGTGGCAAGCTGGTTCGCTGATAGTAGTCATCAGACTGTGTTATTAGGGATGCTGTGGCTGAAATACAAGAGGGATTGAGGGAGTTGATGAAGGCAGAGTGCAGCCTCTCCTGTGTGTTAGAGAAAGCAGTCACAGTACAGCGGCACGGCAAATGCCTTGCTTAGTCTCTCTGTTCCTGACGCTGTGTTGCAGTGATCTTCTAAAGCTATTAGTTTATCATCCCAGTTTTCAGATTCCAGGTGGGAAATAGGAGATCTGTGTGGGTTCAAGGAAACACTTAGTGGCATTCCTGCTTCCTCCTGTGATGAAGATGCCTAGCTTGGAGTATTTCCTTCCTGCTCTACGGGGATGCTGCTGGGTGGCTTTGCCCACTACAGGCATCGCTCTTCCTAAACTGACTGGGAAACCACAAGAATGAGTGATGCCTACCAAGTGTGTGCTGGGCTTGGAAAGCCTTGCGTCCCTTTCATCGCTCTGGCAGCTATGTAAATATATTTGTGTGTTTTCGGAGGTGCATGGTTTCCAGGGGTGGGCAGCCTCAGCGTGAAGGAGGGGAATTTCACAAGCAGAAAGGAACTGTTTTCTTATCATCATCAGACTCCTAATGTAAAAGGAATACCTCACCTCCTTCAGGCCGATAATAAAGATCTCTCTCTACCTGCACAGCCTAACTGAGACTTTGGGTGTTGTCATAAAAACGATTTCCAAGTAACAAAAGAAATCTTTAGAGATAACATAGAGTTTAAAAAAAAGAAAGATAATTAAGAAATCTGCTTCAGAAACAGAAAGAAGGCAACAATAAATCTAAGACAAGCAAGCTTGACCTTTTGAAGGAGCTATAGGCACTTTTTTCAGTAGGAAAGGAGTGGGGGTTTTTAATACAAAGATAGATCTAAAGGCTTGCAAAGTAATGATGCATCTGATAGTCCCTTTACTTTGAATGTAGCAACACAGGTTTTAAAGATGCAGTGAGTGCATGTGTACAAACACACAGATTTAGTTAGCAGGAGGGTGATTAAGGAACATGTTTTGGACATAAGCCAGAAGGACTGACTCCAGCTTTTAAGTTTTCGCTGAGTTTTTTTAGCCTGCCTGCCATTGCAAAGGGACCCAGTAGAAAGAAGATGAGGTGGAACTCAGCGCGTTTCATGAAAGGCACTCCGCTACCACGGTGGAGCTTGAAATGCCAACCTACCACTGAAAAACACACAATTAAAGACCAAGGAAATCTTCAGATTCAATGTTGTGAGATTACATTAGAAGGGAAACTATTTTTCATAAGCCTGATGAATGTCGATACTGTAATGAAGTCTGGTCCCCAGCAGCTGTCTGTGTGACACCTCCTGCCTTCAAGCGCGCCGGCGCTCTAAGAAACTGTGAATTATGAAGTAATTAGCTAAATGCAGGGGAATGTGGAATTCTGGAGGTTGGCTGTCATGATATATTTGTAAAAGGGAGTAAAAATAATTATCGAGATGCCCGAGCAACTTTGTGGTGAACCAAAATATGTTAACAAGGTTGTGTGCTTGTTTAAACTGCCTGCTAATGAAGTGTTAGCAAACTTTTCAGCTCGCTGTAACGACTATTTATTTGAATCTGTTAATTAGTTGAAATGGATTAAAAACCCAGGCTGGACAGATGTCCTCTTTTTCAGTGATTGGAATTAAATGTGTAAGCCTTTAGTGGCTTGAGTTTTTAGAGAAAGGGGTGTGTGTGGGGGGGAAATAGTTATTTTCTTTTGACCTTTGTTTCTGTATTCTTAATTAATTCATCAGCCAGGCCACCCACGTGCAGCCTGCAATAATGACCTTGCTCAAAAGTCCCCCAGTTTTGGGCCTGAATGTAAATCTGTTAAAGATCTAACATTGAGTTGACAGAGAAATATGTGGCCATTTAAAAACAACCCAAAAAAAACCCACAAAAAACCCCTACAAAACTGGATTCTCAGTGCTTTTGAGAGAGGGATGTGATTGATGAGAGATCCTTGTGTTGCTTTCACAGATCATCCAAAACACATGAAAATATTGCAGGAAATACTTGGAAAATAGGGAAATAAGATAACATGTTGATCTTTTAGGCTTTTAGAATGTGTTTGGTGCCTTTTTAAAATTTTATTATTTTTTTCCCCCCTGTTCCCTATTAACTTTTTTATTGCATTAAAGAGGAATTTTCAGCAAACAAAACACCCACCCTGCAGCCTGCTGCAGTTGCAAAAGTTCATTTTCACTTGGTAAGAAGCTGAATGAAAATTGTAGCTAAGGAAAGATGCTTATCGGGAGCAGGAGTTGTTGTGAAACTTTGCTCTGAAGCAAAAAGGAGCTTAAAAAGAAAATAATTAATAATATATAATCCAAGCTTATTCAGTAATAAAACTTTAACTGCATACATCATTCCCCTGGTCATTAACACCAGTGCCTTTATTTATCAGCACAGCTCTCTCCAAGGCTAATTTGATGTTCGCATGCTCGTGTATTTGGCATCAATTTTCTCCCCTCTTTATATCTCCCTGTGTTACAGAAGAATTCTTTTTATACATAAATACAGAAAGGGCAACAGGATTCCCTCAGAGCATAATACTGTCTGCCTTACTTTTATTAAAGGAGATCTGTTTTTTGTCAAGAAGACATTTTTGTCTCAGATAAATGGTTCAGGCTGAGCACAAGGCTGGTTTGAGTTTATGCTGGATTCTATTAAAAGGAGTGCAGTAGTTAATGCCACAGATTTATCACTTTTAGCCCTTTTCCACTGATGTTTGACCTTAGCTATAAGTTGGGGGAGGCTCGGAGGGGGTTGGTTTTTTGCCTGCGTATGAACCGTAGTGGACATTGCGCTAACTTCAGCTCTTTGCATCGCTGGAGATCTTAAGATGTGCACATGCAAGGAACTCTTTATTCTCTAACATTCATATTTATCAATATTGCCAAAGCAATTTGTTTTTATGATGATGGGATTCTTCTTGCTTAATGTGATTAAGCGTAGGGCCCGCTTGATTAGATTTGTGTCCATTTTTATTTGTGCTACTTTCATGTTTTATTTAAAAACATGTCTCCACTGGGATAAGTGGTGTAATTTGCCTTTAAAGATTAAAATAATTGAAGTCATAATTACTGGTGGCTTCTGTTCAGCAGTATGGAAAAGGCAACGAATGAAGAAAAATATGGCACAGGAGGAAAAAGCTTTGGCTTCAGCTATCTCTTGCCCTCAAAGCAAACACTCTTTTCTGATAGTAGATGTAATGATCCCCTAGGTGTGTTGTCTGTCTGTTTCTTTTGGAAAGGAAGATAACGAGCACTTGAGTCATCTTTGTTCAACCACAGGGTGCTGCTGAACTTTAACTGAGCGGCCTTGAGAGCTGCAGCCTTGGCTCAGCAGGTCCAGCTAAGGACTCTGTTGTCTGGGCACCTTGTTTTTAAAATGGTCTTGCAGTTTTCCTGATAAGGGACATCAGAAACAGGCTGAGTGCTGGTTTGCAAGGCCACTGTGGTAGAACAGCCTCAGTGTTTCTTCCTTGTCGGTTCTTTTTCTTAAAATGGTGTTTGCAATGGTAGGGAAGTCTGCAAGGAAGGCGCCTGAGCACCACCGTGAACCTCAGTGGCTATGCAATTATAAGAGTAATGCTAAGATTTATGAACCTTTTTGAATGAGAGACCTTCGTAAGGTCTTCTAATAGCAGAGTGGTTAGAGGCCACTACCTTGGAGAAGGAAGCCTGTTTAGGATGTAAAGAACTGCAGCCTCAGGATTCCTGTGGGCTTTGTAGGCAACATGCAGTGGGAAGCCGAACGAGCTGCTTCCTTCAAGCTTTTTGACAGCACTTGCACGTGTTATTAGGCAATTTGGTTTGATTTCCAAGAAAAATGTCCAACTCCACTCTTTTCAGTGGTAAGGAACCATAAATTGGCCAAAAGGAACCAGTTTTGGCTTAAGGATGCCATATATTAGCCTCCAGACGTCACTCTCTCCAGCACCTTTGTAGATAGCATCTTCCACTTCAGCATCTGCAAAAAGTAGTTCCTACAAGTTATGAAGCCTGCATGGAAGAGGCCAGGGGTACTTCTTCACGGCTGTGCGGCTCTGGTCTTCATCCTTGCTGAAGCCAGGCTGAATTAATCCAGTTACAGTCTGGAGAAGACCTGTTCTAGGTGATCCTGCTTTGGCAGGGTGGTTGGACTCGATGATCTTCAGAGGTCTCTTCCAACCCTTACCACTCTGAGTCTGTGTTTCTGTGCCTGCCAAATATTCTCTATAACCTGTTTTAAGCAATGATCAAATACTGTTGATACTTTCACATTTCTGTTTTCCATTTCTGTTTCATTCAATATTTTGATTTAACAGGCTGGGTTTAAAAACCTTTCCATGTCTTCAATAAAGCTGCTTTATGGCTGTCACTTTGTCATTAGCCTGTGTCCTTAATTACAGCAAAATGTTTAGGATGAGACCCAAGTTACCTTCAAGTGGAAGCTGTGAAAAGATGATGTATAGGAGTTATTTAGTGAAGTTTACATAGGCTGAGAAAAGCACAGTGTTCCTTTGAAAAGCTCTTAGGAAGATCTCCAGACCCTTTGGTTAGTGGTTCTGGAATAAGCACGAAATGCTGACAAGGGAAAGCAAAGCCATAATTGTGCTTATGTGACAGTGCCAAGTAATTTGAACATTTCAAGTCAGTCAGGCACAGGCCTCTTCATCCATATTACGTGACTTCTTTAAACATTTAAAGATGATTCCCCTTTTTGAAGCACAAAACCATCTTCCAATCATTCAGATATCTGTTAGGGATAGGAAGTATTAAAAACCTTTCAGATTATTTTGGAGGCAGCAGACAAATTATTCTGAACTTGAAATGGGAGATTTTGCACTGTCTTGTTAAGAAGGTGGTTTTTGCTTACCACAGAAAGCCTTTTATTAAGTCCTTTTCTGACAGATCTTTCTCATTGTCTTATTTCATTTGGTCTTTAACGTGATGTAACCAAGGAATGAAATGCTTCAGCAGCTCTTGTGTGTGTTTGGTCCACACATCTTTTGGCTCTCTTTGAATATTTTCTTCTTGAATAAGAATATTTTCTGCTTTTTGGTACACATAGACATTGGTGATAGTTTCAGAAGTCCTTTTGTGTGTCTTCACAGTCAGCTTTAGTTTTGACTGGCCCAAGTAGCCTTATCAACCTCAAGCAGCCTGTTGTTGAAACAACCAAAAGTTCTCTTTGTCTCTTTCTCCAGAAGATGTTGCACAACGCAGATCTCAGGCCAGATATTTCCTTTTCCTTTTAATTTCCCTCTGTTGTGAAAACTCAGTCCTATCTCATAACTGCTTTTTTGGTCACAAGAAGGAATTTTATGGCAGCATCATCTTTTTTTTTTAAAGGGGGTTTGATGAGCAACCTCTGTAATATTGTTACTGAATGTCCACTGAGGCAATTTCAGTATAGAGAAAATCCTTATTAGCTGCATGCTTCACAATGCAGCTGCTTTCATACACACTCCCAGTCCTCAGCATTTCTTGCATCGTTTGGAGATCCAGATACTTCAAGCTGTAAGTGTCCTTTCCTGTGCAACTGACTGAAAGCAAGCCCACTTTGTTGGACTAGGTTTTTAGTCCGCTTTCCCCACTCATTTCCCATGTAGACATGTTTATTTGAACCCTCTCAAACAAACTGCTGGCTTTTGTAGTGGTTAAGTTTTCCCTTTTGCTTGAAAATCTCAGTGCTCCCTCTTGTTTTTCTTCCTATTGTGTGAGTTTTGTTATCGCTTAAAGAAGCTGAAGAAGTGTGTGTGCTCTGCAGTGTAATCACACCAACCCTCCTTGGCTTAGTCCAACTGTCTCCTGCTGCTGAGTGTGGTGGAATGAGACCCCTGTCCAGAGCAGAGCAGGAGAGCTCCTGCCACAGATTTATGAGTAATAGGCTCTTGATTATAGACATGCAGGGAGATCACAACTCTCGCTTGAGCCAGCAGCGATGGAAACCTTAAATGCAGCTTCCTGGTGCACTGCATGTGGGCTTTTGTAATAAGCTTCTATGCAGCCATGAATAGTTTATGTAGCAGAACAGTAATAATTTTGTATTTTGCTTTATAGGATGAATAAATAATCTGTTTATGAAGTGTATAGCCCTTTCTAGTTCATAGTAGGTTATCTGAGCCTGCCTCATGTCTCCTCATCTGACAAAAATGCAGAGGATAGTTTGGGTTTCATTCACATGCAGCTGTATTTCTAATTCATCCCACTGTGTGCATTTTAGAAACCAGTTCCTGTATTCCTAAGCTGGTGTTTTCTCTTAGGTGTATTTTCACTTCCTGACCTTCCACTGTCTCTGTTACTGTTATGCAGGTACTTGTCAGCGAGGACTCTGACAGCGATGGTATTGTTGCCCACTTCCCTGCACATGAAAAGCCAATTTGCTGCATGGCCTTTAACCCTAGTGGTAAGTTATTTTGCTGTTTTAATGTGAGAGTTGCTAAAGACAACAAAATAACCTAGGGTATATGTTTCATTGCTTTGGAGGCATTGCAAATGCCATTATGATACCTGCAAATATCAGCTCACTGCTACTAGGACTTGTCACCTGTTCTGCTGAGTGCTGAATGTGTCATCTGCTGGTTAATTTGTCTTTTCTGGAAAAGTCAAACCTAAGCAATTGGTGTACATGAGAAGATTCAGTTAACCACTTGGACTGCAGCAGAAATACTAAGGAGTTCTTTTCTGCTGGCTATCCTGCCAGCCAGGTGTCCAGATGTTCTGCTGCACAGCTATCCAGAGGGTCAGCACCTCAGTTAAATTGTGCTCCTCCATGAACAGGAAAATGAAACCATTCTTTTCACTGGCACTGTTTTTAAGTAACTGAGGCTGCCATTGTGTGCTTGGTTGATGAAGAGTTTGTGTTTAAGACCAGGCTGGATGAGGCTCTGGCCAGCCTGATCTAGTGTAGAGTGTCCCTGCCCATGGCAGGGGGGTTGGAACTAGATGATCCTTGTGGTCCCTTCCAACCCTAACAGAAACTATGAAACTATGAACCTCTCCTGAGTGAAATCCACTGTAAGCTGAAAATACCTTAAAGATATTCCTCTAAAGCACCTATTCCTCTTTAGAAATAACAATTACTGTGGGCAGCAGAGATAACTACAAACCTTGTCTGTTAATAGATCTCAATAATTTGGCAATTAGCATGTTTACTGCTCTGCAGACAGCAAAAAAGGGGAATGTTTTGGCTGATTGCAGTGGCCAGTGAATAAACAGCTTCAGCTTGTCCAAATCTCACCAAGATCTCGAGGATGAAGTCACATTTCAAAGAATAAATGTCTGTCATTTATGTTTTCACTTCTAGTGTCCAGTTGGTCTTATTCTGACATCCCATCTGTTGTGTCAGAACTCTTTAGTAGCCATGTGCAGTTCACAGCATTCTCACTGTGAGGTTTTGACAGAAAAAACCCTCTTCTCATCTGCCTCAATTTGCTTCTCATACTTAAGAGAATTGTCTTGTGGAACCCTGTGCACTGAACTGAGAATCAACAGGAATATTTTTGTTTCACTCTGGTAGAAGGAAAATACCTGGACTTGAGTAATGCTGATCACAGAATAGTAGGGTTGGATGTCATCAGTTGCAACCCCTCTGCCAAGCAAATTCACCTAGAGAAGGTCACACAGGAATATGTCCAGGAGGGTTTGGAATGTCTTCTGAGATGGAGACTCCGGCACCTCTCTGGGCAGCCTGTTCCTGTGCTCCATCACCCTTAAATTAAAGAAGTTTCTCCTTGTATCTAGATGGAATTTCTTATGTTTAAGTTTGTGCCTGTTACCCCTTGTCCTGTCCCTGGGCACCACTGAAAGAAGCCTGGTCCCATCCTGCTGACACCCACCCTTTCAGTATTTCTAAGTATTGATGAGATCCCTCCCCTCAGTCTGCTCTTTTCCAGACTAAAGAGCCCCAATTCTCAGTCTTTTCCTCATCACAGAGATGTTCTAGTCCCCTCATCATCCTTGTAGTCCTATTCTGTACCCTCCCTGTCCTTCCCTAATTGAGTGAGATAAAGACATCTGCTTGAATTAGAATGCTTTATACATAGTAATTAAATGCCTCCTGAGGACAGTTTTTGTGATTAAATACATGTAAGGGAAACAGAATGTTTATGCAAAAGCAAATGAACTTGCTCTTTTTTTCACACTGAAGGATACATTTGCCTATAGTTGAATTATTTGTGTTAGAATCGAGGCCTTTTGGTCTGCTCAGGTACTAAACCTGCAGTCTTTGTGTACGACACACAAACTGCTCAGGTCTAATGGTGCAGTAAGGTACTTAATGGCAAAATGCTTTGTCTAATTGATGTTCTTTTTGCCTGATGGCAAATTATGGATGTGATGAGGTATCTGCAAGAGGGGTGATTGACAGCAAGGTATTGAATTGTACTGCATATTCTGGGGACAGCAGAGCAGTCTCAGACCAGCTGAAAACTCCTACCTCAGCTGTGAGTACTGTGAAAGCAGCACTTCACACAGGCTTCTGTGTTCTTGATTTAACATCAAGGCAGAATTTTGTTTGAAGCCAGTGTTGTAAGTAACATCATCCATTGTGCAGTGGTATATTGCCAATTAAGCTGATCTCATTACAGAGCAGAACAAAACAAGAGGTGGCTTTTGATACTGGCTTTGTCTATTGGCTGGTTGCAGTAGAAGAACACTTCTACTCATCATTTCAAGTGGTGGCTGCACTAGAACCTAGCAGCTACAAACTTTTGCTATGAAAACAAGCAGGGAGCGCTGATCTGTTGATCTCCATGGCTGATTTAAAGCTTAATTTCATCATGTGTCACCCATGAGCTCCTCAGATATTCAGGCCTGTGAAAACTTACAGGGTCATGTTTGGAAAAAATCTAAACCAAAGGCAGCACTGCCTCTGGAAACCACTGAAGCTCAGTGGAAGATGAATATAGAGGCTTTTGGTCTATTAAACCAGTACAACAGTGCCACAACCCATTTCAGTTGCATTTTAAAGGTATCACTTACCAGTAAGATAAATCTGGGGAGGATTTCTGCTGCTTGGTTTTGTACTGAACCAGGATTCATCCTAGGGATTCATTTTAATGAAATAACAGCACAGAATTTGCAGGTACTGTGGTGAGAATAGCTCCTGGGAAGGGGTAAGATGTTGCTTCATTGTAGGAATATCAGGAAACAATCCAGTGGGAAGGAGAGAGGCTTGCTAATGTCAGTAAATGTCAGATTTCCCCCTAATCTTTCTTTCTGAAATGAAGAAGAAATCCTTTACTGCGCTCAGTGCCCAAAATACCTGCGGTTATTATGGGGCTGGTTGCAGATCTGTTGTAAACCATGGTGGGAATCTTGCTGATGGGGAGAGTGGCTTTTTGTTGTTGTTTTGCTTGGGTTTACTTTGGTTTTGAGACTTTGGGAGGGTGGCTTTTTTCTTCCCAGCAAGGTAAATAATCCATGTGGAGTTGTGAGCTGTGTTAGTTGGCAAGGAGAGCTCGCTGTACGCTCAGCCCTTCGCTTCAGCTGCATTACAGGGCAGAGTCATGAACCAACAAGCAGGAGGTTTTCCTGCCTACCATTTCCTTGTGCTGGGTAGACATTTCTATAGTGAATTTGCTGGCATTAGATCTACCTTTTGTTTAAATTCAAGGAAAATCTGTGGAATTTCTTTTCCCCCTTTCCTGTTTTTGAGGTATTCGAAGAAAGAAGAGACTTGGCGTGCAGTTAGCTTTTCTGTGCTGGATCTCTGGCTGCTCTGAAAATCTGCTTGAATCATAAAATAACAAACTTGAAATACCACTTCTGAGTATGTTCAGGATGCACCATAGTTATTTTCTTTTTTAAATGCTGCCTTGCCTGTTGTTGTACACCTCTTCCAGACCCTTGCATTAATAAAAACTTGCTTCTGAGTCACTTGATCTTAGGGAGACTGTAAAAGTCTCAGTCTAAGACATTCAGCAAGTCATGGTTATCGTTAGAAAGAAAGAAAAAAGACATAAAGGAGAAAAACTGCAGTTCCTGGTGGTTTAGGTGGAACTAAGTTCTGTGGGTTTTTTCCCTGTGTACATCAAATTTTAGTTTTCAAAAGCATTTATGCTGGATTGTTATGGGGTGTAAGTTGTGAGGGTTTACTGTGGGCTGTAGGTTGCTGAATTGGTTGTTGGTTTTTGTTGGGTTTTTTATGGGGCTGGGGGGGGAAGGGAGGGGTGGGATGTGGAGTGGAGGGAAGGGGAGGGGAGCATTTGTAGTACAGCTGAAAATCTGTGGCCAGGCATCTCATCCACAGGATCCCTTAGTCCTGTGGAATTTCTTAGGGCTGTGTCCCTGCCTGGATTGCTGTTTCTGCTCTGCTTAACATTTTTCATATCACTAGGTAGGAGCTGTAGTAGCTCAATAAAAGTGAGAAAGAACTGGTCCTCCTTGGGAAACAGGCATCAAATGCTAACTTGGTCCTTATTCTACTGGTAAACATAAAACTGATGCTGTGAGCCTCCTTAGTCCATTCTCTGTGCAGTCCTGTTGCCAGCTCTGGTGGCAGTGTTCCTCCCGGTCGAGGGGCAGACTCCCTGTAGAGCATCCTTCTTCTGGTTTTGGAAGTGTGCTTAGTAAATCTGATTCCAAGTTTCGCGTTCAGGTGACTTGGCACTGTTACTTGTTTTCTTTTTGTAATTGCTAGAACAGGAGTATTTCATGTATCCTTTTCTCCCATAGGAAACGGGCAGGGTCTTTCCGCACACTTTATTACACACCCAGAATCCTGATTGATTTCTCTAATGCCTTATGTGCCAGTGGTTGCTTTTGTGACTGACATGGAGCTAAGTTCCCTCTTCTGAAGCGCTCCTGTTTTGATTTTCAGACATCCATCCAATATTGAATGCATTAAATAAATGTTACAGTAATAAATTGGCATTACCGAGTGCCGTGGAAGAGATGCTGTGGATTAACAGGGAAAAGGGAGAGCTGATTTTGCAGTATTTTCACTCAAGTAGTGCATCCACATGGTATTTATTTGTTTTTTACCACAACCCCTACCCATGGAGTGAGGCTCGCACCGCAGGCTGTGGCAAGGATGCTGGCATGTCAGAGGAAGGAATGGTGGGGCCCCAGTGCAGGTGATGACCAGGAACAGGCTCCTGCCAGCAGAATAATTGATTCAGCTTGGAAATGGACAAGAAGCCAGATGAATCGGGGGGGGGGGGGGTGGGGGGGGGGGGTGGGAGAGCTGTGGCTTATAGACCATACACAGGCTGGGTGCTGTGGCTATGCAGTGTGTTTTGAATGGAATCACTGGATTTTGTTTGATTATAGCTCTGTTTTGGAGCTGATCAGGAGAATAATAATTCTTCATCCTAAATAAGAAGGATCCACATGAAAGTCACATCTCTTTGGCATACAGAGACCATTGTGAGAGAAGTGAGCTGAGTTCTGAGAATATTGAGCACATGCAGAGTTAGGTAATGGTTGGACTCAATGACCTTAAAGGTCTTTTCCAACCAAAACCATTCTGTGATTCTCTGAACAGCCAGCGGATGGTCTGTGCAGAGCAGCTGCTGCAGACAGAGCTCAGAGCTCTGTGTCCACTCCTTCATTTCTGAACAAAGGAAGGAGGCTTCCAACTTTTAGGAAGACTCCAAGGCTTTTATTAAAACTCTCCAAGAAGAGAATAAATAATACAAGGAAGTGAAGTAACATTAATAGACTGGGGACTTTATTAAAGTACCTCTGGCATGTGTGTTGATGTAGTGGAAACAAGAGGCTTATACTTACAAAGAGACTCTAAGAACTTTAATTCACTTATTAAATGAAAATCACATTAAGCTTTTGTGTGGATGCTTTTACTTAGTGCTAACAGTGGCCTGATTTATTTTGAGCTTGAATATTCAGTTCTGGATGAATTGAAGGCCAACTTAGTGTGAACAGAGCATCCAGACAAAAATTTAGTGCTGTTTAATTTGCATTAGGTAATGGAGATTAGTTTTTTTAGGACTTCATATCTGTAAATATGCTTCCAGAGCTACACTTCAGGTTTTTCCTGATTATGTATACATAGATATTGCTGAATGAAATCAGAAGAGCTTTAGACTGGGGCCAGGAACAAACATTTTCTTTATAGAATTGCAGTCATTGCACCTTGGCCACACAAAACTAATTGAGGATGTTGTTGGCTATGCTGACTTGCAGATGATATCACCTGCATGGTGTTCTTTTCAGAGATGAGATGAGATGTGTGCTCTCTTGCTGTGGTTTGCAGGACAACAGCCTTCAGTTTTGGCTTAGAACACTGATTTGGCCTTTTCCACGCTCTAAATCTAAGATATTTAGAAATGCCACTCCGGTGCAGTCAGTAACAATCATACAACCACGAACAACTTTCTGCTGCATGAAGTCAAACAGCAGTATTGACCCTGAGGTCTGGATTTATTGTGGTGGAATTTTTACCATCATTAAAATGTAGCCAGAATAATAATTAAAAAAATTGGTAAATATTTCTCTGGTTATTAAGATATTTTTCTGTCCATGCAACGTTAGGCAGGAATTTGTTGTTAGGAGGCTTTAAACTTTTATATGTATAAAGTTTGTGTGTGTATAAATATATATATACACATATATTTCAATGCATTTTTGTATTATAACTATAACAATAGATTTTATATGTGTTATAGATTTTGTCTATGGTATAATAGATTTTTTGTATTATATTTTTATATCTGTTTATAGATCTATATTATATATATGTTATAATATAGATCTATTATATTTTAGTGTTCTATATGTCCTAATACATTTCAGATATGGCATCATTCATATTTATATATTCTACTTTTATGCATTTCTATACTTTACATATTTGTCCACTGATTTGGTGTTTCTATTTCAATCCTCCTGTAATAAAACCCCCAGGTACAAACCAGTTTCAGAGAGCTGTAGCCGTGAGAGTGTCCCAGAAGAATCCTGTCTGCTCCATAATGTAAATCCACAAGAGCTTATTATATAAACTCTGGATGAAGGTAGCCTGGATTAAATTCTGGAAGTTGACAAAAGGAAGGAATACACCATAGGGGGTTACTTAAATTATGCTGTTTACAGAAAAGCCTCCAAGCTTTTAACGTGTTGATGATAGTCTGCCAGGAACTGTAAGTGTATGCAGGGCCTGAAATGAGGAGAGGAAATGGGGAGAGGGAAGGGAAAGGATTAAATGTTACCAATTAGAATCAGTTGCTCAATGGTAAACTGGATTAGTCTAAACTAGAGAGTGTCTAGACTGGAGACTGAAGGAACCATACAAATATCCTCATTTTTCATTATGCTGTGTTATTAGACTCTGTGATTTAGAAAGGAGGAAAAAACCTCACCAATTCTGATGTCAGCCGTAGTCTATTAAAACTAATTCACTTTGTTCCCTCTTCCATGGCAGACACAGAGATGATTGCTGTTGGTAAAGGCAGTAAATACAGCGAGCTGCAGAGAGCTCTGGCATGGTCTGCTGTGGAAATGTCTGTGCACGGCTTCATTCAAATGGTTTGCTTTATTGCTGCTCCTTTTAATATTGATCCAAAGGAGTCACTGCTTTACTTTCATCTCTGGTCTTGGGACACGAGCGAAGCTGGGGATGCAAATACCCTGAACTGAGATGGTGCTGAGGATGAAGATTGCAGTGGGACAGTGGGATTTGCCACTTATTTTTGGCTTTTGTTTATTTTGTTGGGTTTTGCTTAGGGCTTTTTTGTCATTTTGTTTGCTTTTGTTTTGTTTTATGTGTTTGCCTGTTGGGGTTTTTCTGTTTGTTCCTTTTAGGGTTTTGTTTTGTGCCTTTTCTTTGTGCGTTTTGTCAGACACTTCAATACGAAGTTCTCAGGGTATATATAGTTTGGAAGCTGGGCTTCTGCACATTTATATGAAATTATTAGTGAGATTGTGCCTATTTTGTAATGAAAATAGGGGCCCCGACGCATAAAGGAAACGGAATGTTTGCTTTTGGAGAGCTGTGAGGTGGGGTTTTGTACCTTTCCACATCCCAAACCTGAAAACTGAGACGAGGAGGATGTTACCTATTTGAAAACCACACCAATCTGCTCTTTTTTTTTTTTCTCCAAAGCTAATGATCTGTAGGAAGGAATAGATTCCAAAAGAAATGAGGCATTCTGGCTTTCTTGCTCTCCCCAGTTTTAATCATTTCATTCCTTCTTCGTATCTCCAGTTTTAAGAGGATGTGGGCTCTATTTCCCTTTTCTAAGTGGATTTCTTTCAAGCATGTTCCTGATTCTTTCTTTGTAATCCTGTGCATTTTGGAAAGGGATTTTAATTGTTCTAAAAACATAATTAAAAAACCCCCAAAATACCCAATCCTTTTGTGTTTAAAGGTATGGGAAGAGGTTTGGGGAAGCCCATAAGCTTTGTGTTTCATTCCTCTCTATCGAGTCCTTCGCATGATTATTGTTATGCATTTCTAAATAGTTTCTAAATGCACAGTTTCCAAAATACTCATTTTTGGGTCACTGGATGCAATGGAATGGGCCCTGGACAGGCACACGTGCAAACATGCAGCACACATCCACCCCCAAAAACTGAAATCCCGTTCCTCTTGTGTGTGAGGAAGATGATGGAAAATTCGGGCGGACGCTGTCCGCGGCTAGTCCGTGCTCTAATGAGAACCCCCTGGCAAATAGTTAGCCATTGTTTGCAGACCACATCTCAAATGAAAACTCAGAAATACAGTAACATTTACATGACGGAATAACACTGCAAAATGAACTCAAAAAGCAAATCCTGCTTGGTTGAGTAGCTGGCATGCAGGCTGTGGTGTATGGCTTCTATTCATAGACGTGAAATTAAAGGATGCAGTTAAACACAGTTGTGAAACGGCCAGTCCAACAGCTGCATTTAGTTTGTTTTTCAATTTCTCATTGCCTTTCTTGTTTATTAGCTGTGACTCTGAGGTCAGAATTAAAACAAATATTTTAATGGCAGCATTTATGATGCTGGCAGGGAGCTTGCACGGCTTAGTCGTGCGAGTGGGACGGGGACTCGCGCTGGGTGGTGAGAGGTAGGTCCCTTCAGTCACGACTGGTGAGGCTTCCCAAAGTGCAGCACAACTGATAAGCATCCTGCACTCTGCTGCTTAGTTCTTTCAGCAAACTGGACATGCTTAAAGGATCTTCATTTTAGGCGGCCAGAAGGGAGGATCCTTTGTAGCTTTTTAACGTGGTAAAACCAGACGGAATCCTTCTCTTCATCATGACAGATCGAAGGTAGAAAAGCCTTTATGAACTGTGATAATTAAAACCAACTCCTGTGTAAATTACACACATCCATTCATGCTGCAGATACTGTTACCCACGGTTTTTAAGAGTCGTCGTAGAGCCTACGGGGCTGTAGTTTTGTTTTGGTAAACTGACTTTACTCTGCCACGTCGAAAAGCAACTTAGATAAGTTTTATTTGTGCCAAAGCTGAATATTAGTTGCTAAGTACATTGTTGTCCACACTTGTGCAAGGCCTGTACAGCCGTAGATAATGCCAGAAAAATAGAATCCATAAGGAAGGAAATCAGATCAGTGTTGCAGAAATCAGTTCCAGACAGATAGGCTTTTACCTTCTATTTACCATTTCTATTAGCCAATTTCATGATAAACTGTCAAATTTGAGCAGTAAAAATGGTAAATTATTTGGATTTTGAGGTTAGAAAGATCAAGGGTTTAACACAGGTGACACAGGGATGGAAGTTACAGAGTTTCTTTTCACTTTCCTCCTGATATTGAGACTTTAAATGATGCTGAACTGTTAAATGTGACAGGAAGCAGTTGGTTCAGCCTTGGAATCCAGACCAGCTGCTCATCTTGCTGTAGCAAATGTTATCAACAAGCCTGGAAATAACCAACCCCTCTGCATTTAATTCTCTCTGTACCTTTATATTTCTATTTTTTTTAAGGCAAAACCTACATCAGTATCTTTTATCTACGAGACCTGGCTCATGGGGGCCAGAATTTGTGAGATTAGCTGGAAAAAAGGAACGTAGTTGTGAGCATTTGGAATCAGCAGTGTAGCTGCCACATGCATTCTGTTTATCTCACACGGTTTAGAGTCATAAAATTGGGATTTTCTATGATTTACAGCAATATGTGGCACAAAGATGAATATTCTTTTTTCAGGGGAACTTGTCTTATTGATGGGATGAGACTTGACATAACAACTCACTCTGTGCTTTACCCAAAGGCTGCCTTTTCCTACAGATATCGAGGAGAAAAGTCAAATTGGCTGTCGAGGCATAAATCACCATTTTGACTTGCAGTGATTCCAGTAAAAACAGGGAAGACTCTGATACAAGTGTTCAGGTGGAAATAAAGGATTTTATGATTGGAAAACTTTTGGCTATTGCCTGAGGAAGTGCTTTCTAGTTAAGCATTTTTTTGTCACCGATACTCAGCTGTTCTCCCAACACTGAAGTTTTTAGCTAACGAATGTGTGACCAAATTAAGCTGATTTGTGTTCATTTCCTTGTCCATTTCCCCTTGTCCTTTTCCTTTCAATTGTCCCTTTCCCCCTTCTTTTTTCCCCCTTTACCCTTCTTTCCTTTCCCCTTCTCTTTGCTTTCCCCTTTCCCCTTCTCTTTGCTTTCCCCTTTCCCCTTCTCTTTGCTTTCCCCTTTCCCTTCTCTTTGCTTTCCTTTTCCCTTCTCTTGCTTTCCCCTTCCCTTCTCTTGCTTTCCCTTTCCCCTTCTCTTTGCTTTCCCCTTTCCCCTTCTCTTTGCTTTCCCCTTTCCCCTTCTCTTTGCTTTCCCCTTTCCCCTTCTCTTTGCTTTCCCCTTTCCCCTTCTCTTTGCTTTCCCCTTTCCCCTTCTCTTTGCTTTCCCCTTTCCCCTTTGCTTTCCCTTTCCCCTTCTCTTTGCTTTCCCCTTCTCTTTGCTTTCCCCTTTCCCTTCTCTTTGCTTTCCCCTTTCCCTTCTCTTTGCTTCCCCTTTCCCTTCTCTTTGCTTTCCCCTTTCCCCTTCTCTTTGCTTTCCCCTTTCCCCTTCTCTTTGCTTTCCCCTTTCCCTTCTCTTTGCTTTCCCCTTTCCCCTTCTCTTTGCTTTCCCCTTTCCCCTTCTCTTGCTTTCCCCTTTCCCTTCTCTTTGCTTTCCCCTTTCCCCTTCTCTTTGCTTTCCCCTTTCCCCTTCTCTTTGCTTTCCCCTTCTCTTTCCCCTTTCCCCTTCTCTTTTTCCCCTTTCTTTCCCCTTTCTTTCTTTGCTTCTCCCTCTTTTTCCCCTTCTCTTTGCTTTCCCCTTTCCCCTTCTCTTTGCTTTCCCCTTTCCCCTTCTCTTTGCTTCCCCTTTCCCCTTCTCTTTGCTTTCCCCTTTCCCTTCTTTGCTTTCCCCTTTCCCCTTCTCTTTGTTCCCCTTTCCCCTTCTCTTTGCTTTCCCCTTTCCCTTCTCTTTGCTTTCCCTTTCCCCTTCTCTTTGCTTTCCCCTTCTCTTTGCTTTCCCCCTTCTCTTTGCTTTCCCCTTTCCCTTCTCTTTGCTTTCCTTTCCCCTTCTTTTGCTTTCCCCTTTCCCCTTCTCTTTGCTTTCCCCTTTCCCCTCTTCTCTTTCCCTTTCCCCTTTCCCCTTTCCCTTTCCCCTTTCCCCTTTCCCCTTTCCCTTTCCCCTTCCCTTTCCCTTTCCCCTTTCCCCTTTCCCCTTCTCTTTTCCTTCTTCTCTTCTCCTTTTCTCCTCTTCTCTTCTCCTTTTCTCCTCTTCTCTTCTCCTTTTCTCCTCTTCTCTTCTCCTTTTCTCTTCTCTCTCTTTTCTCCTCTTCTCCTCTTCTGTCCTCTTCTTTTAGTTTTTTTATTCGTGCCTTTATTTTATAACTGAGAAAATGTCTTGATATTATAATTTCAATGTATTTGTCGTGTTCTTGGTTTTATGATCAATTGTAGGTGCAAAATTTCCTGTGGGTCAAAAGTACTGATGATTGCACAGGTAAACTGTGTCTTCTGGCAAGCTTTTTGGATGATATACAGATGCTAGCTGTGGTTTATAGGTTAAGTTTTTGATGGTTGGTGACAGTTTTAATGAATGCTTTAAAGTCATACTCATTTTATTGTCTCTAACATAATTTCATTCTGTGCAATTCACTAGTTAATGGATAGTCTGTCCATTTATCTAGTGCATGGGTCAATAAGTTTCTTTCTCCTCTCCCTGTGGAGAGGAGGATGGGTCGGGTCCTCTCTAGCTTGCAAAGGAAGGTGTGTTTTAAATCGCTGCTTCTTGACACACATGTTGTGGGCTCACAGTTGTAACAGCAGCCCCACCAATGAAGGGTGCTGCAGGAGTGAGCGTGTGCTGTGTATGTGCTGCCTTCCTACAGCCAACACCAGCATTTTTTATGTATTTTTAAGGTTTTCAACACTTCCACAGCCTCCCTGTATTCTACACCAGGATAGGCTGCAGGAGGAGAATTTCCTATGAAAATGAGGTAGAAATGCCATTTTCTGCCCGCTGCAGTTTATGTCCACATCTCAGTGGTGTAAGCTGTCTCAGCCAGGGTTGTGGTGGAGTCAGTGGTGGTGAGGCAAGAAGAGAATGTGCTGTAGAAAACAGAGAAATCTCCAGGATTTCTGGCTGCTGGATTCCTGCTGCAGTTCTGTAAGTGGGTGTTAGAGTGAATAACCTTGGTGTCTGAAGTAAAATCCCCCGCCTCCAGCTGAACTCTGGGAGCATTTTTCCAGGCAGTACGCTGTGTTTCTGCCAGGTTGCTGAGATATTTACTCCTCAGCCCTTATAGACATTTGAGACAGTTCATTTTTGTTCCTAAAGCTGGCACCATTCCTTACGAGCATTCAGGGGGATGCCAACTCTCCACTGTGGCGACTGATCACATGGCTCCAATTCCTTTGATTTTATGTATTCTGCTTGGGTTTTGTGTATTCTTCTGTGTCCTTGGATTGGGATTGTCTTACATGAGGAAAGAACAACTTGGCTTATCTTGAAACACAGAACCAAGCTGCCCTTTGCTGATGATAAATTATAAATCAGACCTTCCCAGGACCAACACACTTATCAGTTGGTTGTGACCCTTACACAGAAGCTCCACACTCACTACTGTAATGCAGTTTGGTCACAAGATCTTAAGGATAAATGAGTGTGAGGAAGTGGAATGTGAAAATACATGGATGTGTCCTTTTCCCAATGTAGTAAACCAGAGAGAAATCAGCCCTAAATTTTTGAGATGTCCACTAATCCTGAGAGTCTCAATAGTCAGATATGGAGTTAGATGTCCTAGGATCCCTCAAAATCACTCACTCTCCTGTCCATCTGCAATGTGAACTGTACTGTTGTTGTCCTGCAGTCTCATGTTCTGTAGTAACATGGTAAAGAATTTGGGAAGTTAGGCTGAGCTACTGAGGGAAGCAGGTTGGCAAATTGCACTTAGGTCTTAATTCCTCTTTTTCAGCAGTGATAACTGGCAGTACGGAATCTGAGCTGGTGACAGCCTCATGTTCTCTTGTCCTGCCAAGGTTTCAAAGGAGATAGCCCAGCTGCTATGGGCACTGTGGTTAGAGCAGGCTGCATTCAGATCCTTGTCCCTTCTCCTTTCTCTCTTCTGTGGTGTGTTTGGCACAGCCTTTGACATGAATTCCTTCAGAACGTCATAGTTGCATAGTAACTGTAATAGTACAAGCCAGTAACTTATTACAGGACTGCTGGACCTCCCTGTGTCTTCAGATGTCTAATTTGCTGTTGAGCTGGGACTAGCTGATTTGGACTTGGACTATAGAATTAACCTCCACTGATGAGCAGCAGGGCTGTCATTTCTTTGCTCTTACTCCTTGTTACTGGGAGCACACATACAAATGGGTCTGTTGCTGGTATTTGTTTTAGGAATTGGGCTAAGGGTAGATGTTTGCAGGTCTCTTTGAAGTGTGCTTAAATCTTACTACTGTTACTATAAGGTTTGTGCCTCGTTTCTCAGCTAGGCTGGAGAAGGGAAGGCTTCACTGCCAAGAAAATGTAGTAGGTGGCTGTGGGTAGCCAGGAAAGATGAGAATTATCCTGTGTTCAGGTTTTTTTTTTTAGAGGTTGTGCTTCAGCTGCCAATTTGTTATGGCAAATAAGTAGACTTCACAGCCTCTGAAAGGGACATTTTGTTACAAAAGCTTAGTGGTGGTCTCCTCCTGGGACAGCATTTTTCAATAAAAGCTTTTCTCTACACCTCTTAAATGGAGCCATGGAAGTGTTTGCCAGCTACAGGATGCTGTTGGGGCTTCTTACCATTTTAGAGGGAGCTATAGACACAGTATTTTTCAGTACAAGCCCTTAAAACCAAACTGAAATTGCAATAATTAAGTACAAGGTTACTGTAGATGTAGCTAAGTACACCTTCAAGGTGGCAGCAGCACCAGCTTTTAATTGGGATAGGGAAATACATTCTAACATACATAAGTAACACACATCACTTGCACCTATTGAAGTGTAAATTCATGCAGCTACCTTGCAAGTTCAGAATGGGACTGAGATAGCTTCTACATAAGGCAGGAAAGAGATACAGGATGTAAGGCTTGATCCTTATGGAATTAAGGGGAAGGTGGTAAGAATGATTGCAAAGAAATAGGTTTAGGGAGGAAGAAAGGAGGTCTCAGTGAACAAGAAGTGGGGGGATTTTCAAGCTGTGTTTGTTGACTGAATGAATGGTGGCATAATTCCAGCAGTGCAAGGGAGAGGGGCTAGGAGAGAAGTTTGCAAACAGCGTAGAAAATAAAGAGCAGAACTCAAAGCTCTGGGTATGATTTCAGTCTCGGCTAAAAAGGAAGGGTATGCTGAAAATGAACTGTAAGAGCTTCAGACTTTGAATCTTAGGGATTGAAAGCTAATTTTAGCAAAACTGGAGGATTGAGATACTGTCACACATCGAAGGCCACTCAGTAACTCGGTGCCAGAGATGACTATCACAAAGGATCCCTGATTCTTAATCTGTTCCTGAAACCAGTCAGTAACATTTCCAACCCAGTTCACTTTTGTACTTTGATTGTGTTGTTAATGAGGTAATTTTAGAGAGAGGAACTTTTCAAATAAGGCATTCAATTAAGAATAGTTTATAAAGGTTCTGCTTATTTATTTTTTTTCTTTTAAATGTGGCAGATAAGTGATCTGCTTGCCAGGGAGAAACTCTGCAAATCAGACACTCAATTAGCAAACAGCTTCAGAAGGTGCTGCTGTAGAAGTACCTGCTGGGCTGATTTTATTTTCTTTTAAATACAGTAAATAAGTGATCTGCTTTCCAGAAGTGTTGCTCCTGCCAGCTTAGCAGCTGAGAGCTGTGAAATGCAACACATCTAAAATTGTAAATAATTACGCTTCCTTGGCTACAAAAGAGCCTTTCCATCCATTAATAACGAGAAAATGAATGTTGGACCAGCAGTAAAAGAGATTAAACTGTGTACCCCTTTGGATGCCTGACTGCACCTTTAACGGACCTGAAAGTCCTCTGATTATTTAAATGTTCTATATTGAAATGTGATGGTGGCCTTGAGTTAATAGTTAAAGAGGTTTAAATTAGAATGCCTCTGCAGAAGTTCTTCCCGTTGATCAGAGCAAGTGGGCAGAAAAACGCTTGATCTGATTGGGGGGAAGCACTGATAGTGCCTCACAGATTAACAGAATATTCTTTCCTTTCTGTTTTTCCTACCTAAGGTGTACAAAGAGTCTTTTACTAAGCTTAAAGATTAGTTGAGGGCTGGAGAAATGAGAGGTAGTTTATTGCAGCGCTGATATGGCTGCTACCAGCACCTCCTCTGCGCTCGGGATTTTCAGCGTTTGCAACTTTCTCCTCCAGTTTAACAGATTAATCTCATTCTGGAGCAGCAGCTTCCCAGATGTGTCATCTACAGCAAAATGAGCTCTAATTATTTGATGACAGGAGAATTCTTTGGGTTTTCTCTGTTGATTTTCACTTTTGTTTTTCAACTTGTATGACTACCTTGGAGGACAAGCACAGCAAAATTAACATCGTGGCATCGCAGTCGATGAATTGCGATTACAAAGCTTGTGTCTCTGTGTCCCATATGCTGGGCCAGAAGGTGAGAAGTAATTCATGCCTTCAGGTACCCTCTCTCTGTAACATTCACTTTGTTACTCCAATGAAAAGAGAAAAGGACAGCAGTGTGTTTCAGCAGAACAAACGTTCACTGAAAACATTAATGTGAGGGTCACGGCTATGGATTTGTGTCCCTTTTGGAGGAATTTGCAGACAGGGTTAACAGAAAAAGGGAGCCTGGTCCCTTTGATCTTTTGCCCTCATTTACTCAGCTGCCCTCAGTGTGCATCCTTTAGTTTTGGGAGGGACAAATCCATCCTGATAAAGTTTTAGTGTTTGTTGAGCCATCAGCTGAAGTCAGTTAGTGTTTGAAACTGGGGAGCAGTTTTGCAGTATGTAAAGCATACTGGTGAGCCGTCTGTGGGACATGGGAAATGTCTGACAGTTTCCATGCGTCCACTCCAAGCTCCAAATATGCAGTTTAAACATAATTGCACCAAGCAGGTGACAGAGCACAGAGATCTCCAGAGAACAGTTATGGGAAATTATTTATTCACAAAATAAAATTATTATTGTCTCCTTTCTTTGGACTTGCTGGATCTTTGTCAGGTTTATTTCCTCTGTCAAGTATTTTGGATCTCTGCTTTATTTTGTTGTTAAAATCAGATTTTCTTTAGTCAGTTAAGATGTGTTTGAGATCACATTTTGTTAACTGTGGCATATGTGTTCCACTTGGAAATACACATGGGCTTAGCACTAATATTTGGCTGTATTTTGACGAGCATCAGCCTCAGAGAGGGGTTAAGTGGGTGTAAATAAAGCTACTGTTCATAGGTCAGGTCATATGTTTCATAAAACCACGGGCCATAGAAACTTTGTCACATCTTAGGATGCATGCACAAACTGCTTTTGTGAGAGAGCTGCAGTGGGATAGAAATCCATATAATTAGGATGCAGAAGGCAGGAATGCTGAGGCCCTGTCCCTGGAGACTTTTAAGATCAGACTTGGTGTAGCCCTGGGCAGCCTGCTCTAGTTGGAGGTGTCCCTGCTTACTGCAAGGGGGTTGGACAAGATGACCTCTGAGGGTCCCTTCCAACCCTATGCCATCTGTGACTGTAAGTCAATGTGGTTCCACTGAGCTCTCTGGTCCTGTAATTTGCAGAGCTATGAAGCATAATATTAACATTGCATGGTGCCTGTGCTCATAGCTACACCCCCAAATCCGTGGAATTGTTCACGTTGTTTTAATCACTCTTCATGTAAACAGCATGTTGGCATGGTGGCCATACAGGTCTCTCCATGGCTGTGCGTGTGTGGAATGGAAGGGTTGCATTCCTAACTAAGTATATCCATGAATATGGGCTTCCTCCAGGCAGATGTGCTCCTCCTGGCCTGATGTCTGTGCCCATGGTGTTTTTAAAACATATCCAACACAGCTTGAACGTGTTGAGTTCTTCAGTGTATAATTACAGAGTGAGTTTGTTTGGGAAGGCAGAAAAAAATCATCTCCCAAGGGAAGCAGTGGATTCCCCTACATTGGTCGGTTTTAAGACTCAGCTTGCCAGGGTGCTGGACCACCTCATTTCAACTCCACTATCACCTAGAAAGGTTGGATCAGGTGATCCCTGGGGACCCTTCCAACTTGACATTCTATGGTTCTGTGAAAAACCCTTCTGGCATTGTTGAAAGAGAAGTTACTCATGAAACTGAAAGCCAAGGTGAAATGGTCTGTCCCTCATTTGTATGCATATAACAAAACGACCATGCAATTAGGTAGGTGTTATAAATAGGATGTGGTGGAGATGCTCAGGCTGCTCAAGTTTCCCAGATTTTATAGCAAGTACCCAACAGAGATTTGCTGCTCTCTAATTTTGCCTTTTGGGCTAACCAGCTGACGCCTAGTTGAAAAGAGTTATGTTCCTACAAGGCCACAGAAGCCTTTAGTATTCAGTCTCTGTCTCCTTCGGATTGTGGAGAACTCTGTGTACCATCAGCGACTTCAATCCCACCCTTTAGGCCAACCCTCATCTATCAAAGCCGGGCTGAGAAGGAGCGAGAGGAAGCTCCCAGATAAACATACAGCAGCGCCTCAACTCCTAATCACTCTGGGCTTCCGCTTCCAGGCCCTATAATTAGAAGTCCTTCTTTTCCTTGTATTCCCAGTTGACGCAAATGCTTTTTGTGGCTTGGCACCTCATTTAGGGCGTGGGCTTAGTTTATGGCCAGGCCAGAGTCTGGTTTAGTCTTCTGATACTGCAGAAATAGCTCTTAACCCACAGTCTACATCTGTACTAGGGTTTCCCCCCCCCTGCTTTTATTCCTATATTCTCTCTCTTTTCTAACGTTTCTATCCTGAAAGAAGCTTATTGTTTCCCAACCAGAATGCATGGCAAGTATGAAGCTGTAAATTAGGGCAAATATATCTGTCAGGTAAAACAAAGCTTTGCTAATTATTAGTTTATTGTTTTGTTGTTGTTTGGATTTTTTTCCTCCCCATGTATGCCTTTCAGACTGGATTTTAAGCATCTCTGTGGAGTTGAGAAACCCACACAGTGATGCAGTCATTGATTGAACCGAGCTGCACCCCTCCTGCAAGGGATAAGCCAAATCAAGAGGTTTTTTGCAGCGAGATACACACCAAGTGATGTCTGCTTTACACACAAATTTCCACTGGGTTCTGTGTGTGCAAGACTCTCAATTGATTTCAGATGTTATCTGTTAAACAGGGATTAATGCCAGTTTGAAAAATAAGCAGGAAATCCTTGAGAATTATTCACTTTTCATCTCTGATTATTCATACATAAAGTACATCACAAGAGAAAACATTTTGGCCTGAACCTGTGACAGCTTTAACTCATATTTCCGTCTAAACAACTTTTGGGGAGAACTGTCACAAAGTCTTTCAAAAAGCTGAGTTGAAGTTTCCTGCACTTGAAAGTGAAAGTGAAGTAATGACCAAGATTCCAGTTCCCCTTGCTCTGCTGGGATTAGGGATTCCTGCCTTTTGTAGCAAGGAGATAGAGAGAGAACCCAAATGGCTGAGCTGTAGTAATTGCAAACTCCGACTCTTCAGCGTGAAGTAATGAGAGCTGGAAAATACCACAGCAAAGCCCACGGCCAGCCTGGTCAGCCAGCCCTGATTTATTGTTTGAATAACAGCAGCAAGGAAAAGCTTTCAAAATGCTGCTTTAGGAATACACTTTCTTCTCACATCTGTGGTGTTGTGCTTGGGACCTCTCTGTTGATACAAGTAGATGTTTGCATTTCAAATGCAAATGTCAGTAAGAAAGGTCCTCCTTGAACTTGCTGAACGAGAGTGGCTAATGTAAGCCAAGGGCCTGTTTCCCCTCGGCTTGCATTTAATCAAATGCACTTATTCCAATAAATGCATTTTATTAGATTATTATTCCTGACAGGCAGCAGGATTTCAGATCAGGCATGCAAAATTGCCAAGTCAGATACCACCCATCTTTCTGTTTTAAAGCCAATTCCTTTCCACCCACAAATGTGTTCTCTTTCACCTCTCTACTCCTTCGAGTTAGCAGAGACAGAAAAAGAAAAGCCAAACCCCAACCCCCCTGCAAAACCAAAAGGCAACAGATGAGTATGAAACCAAGAGCAGTGTACCTCATATGGAACTGATCAGACCCACAGATAGACCAACATATTTTACAGCTTCATCTGCTCAGATAGGCTGTAGCTCACTGAAGGAACAAGCAGGTGACACCATGTGCTTTATGGATTTTGGCGGCATAGATTCATAGAATGGTTTGGGTTGGAAGGGATCTTAAAGATCATCCAGTTCCAACACCTGTACCTTGGGACACCTTCCACTAGACCAGGTCACTCAATGCCTCATCCAGCCTGGCCTTGAACAACTCCAGGGAGGGGGCATCCACAACGCCACTGGGCAACCTGTTCCAGTGTCTCATCACCCTCCCTGCCAAGAATTTCTTCCTAATACCCAGTTTAAATCTGCCCTCCTCAAGCTTCAATCTATTCCCTCTTGTCCTCTGATGACAAGCCCCTGTAAAAAGTCCCTTCTCCAACTTTCTTATAGTCCCCCTCAGGTTCTGGTAGGCTGCTATAAGGTCTCCCTAGAGTCTTCTCTTCTCCAGGCTGACCAGCCCCAATTGTCACAGCCTGTCCCCATAGGGGAGGCTCTCCAGCCCTCTGATCATCTTGGTGGCCTCCTCTGGACCTGCTCCAGCAGTTCTGCGTCCCTCTTACGCTGGGGGCATCAGACCTGGAGACATTTCTAGTGTGTGGTCCCAAGGTGAGCTCTCTAGCAGTGCCCTGCTCGGGGCGAGTAGAGATTTGGGACAAAAACCTTTGTGAGGAGCAGGGTGAAATTCTAGCATGTCTGTGTCCTGCGGGGTTTCTGCACCATCCACAGACACCTGCGTTTGCAGCCAATGCTGGAAACGAGATCCTGGTTAGCTAAATAAGCCAGAGCCTTGATGGACAGGGCAGTATGGTAATTCCTGTGTTTTCACTGGCTCCTGAGTATTACGCAGCTTTCTGTCTCCTGCCTCCAGACAGACTTCTGGCTCGCTCCAAGGGTGGTTGTTTTTTTTATGATCATGGTTGTGCTGTGCCATGTGATGGGATACACATGAGGAATGCTGTGCTCGGATCTCTGGGTGCACTCAGCTCTCTATTCATGTTTATAAAACACTTCTAGCACTAGAAGTGCTGAGGCTGCCTGTTCACTGTTAAGAGAAGCCTTATGGAGTCCTCTCTTCCAGCTTCTCCAAAGGTCCTTTCCATCTGAAATAACAGGAGAGCTCCAAAGGACCAAAAGTCGTAGATTCATGGAATGGGTTGGGTTGGAAGGGACCTTAAAGATCATCTAGTTCACACCATGGGCAGGGACACCTTCCACTAGACCAGGTTGCTCAAGGCCTCATCCAACCTGGCCTTGAACACCTTCAGGGAGAGGGTATCCGCAGTCTCCCTGGGCAGCCTGTCCCAGCGTCTTTCCAGCCTCATTCTAAAGAATTTCTTCCTCATCTCCAGTCTAAATCTCCCCTCCTCAAACTTAAAGCTATTGCCTCTTGCCCTATATGTCTGAGGAGCAGCAACTGTGGGAATATAGAAAAGAAATGCTTGGTGCTGTGTTGAATGAGATCTTTTGGAATCTCCTCACTCCTGTAAGAGCAGTAGCCTAATTCTAGCACACCAAGGCCCTGTTTGCTTCCAGGTCTCTCCAGTGGAAATGCCATATATCATCGAGGACCGCACACTTCACTAGAAGGGAAGTGTATTTTGTGATGTTTCAGAACAGAATTAATGCAAATTGTGTGCACAATCCCACACTAAAGACTTGGCTGGCTTGCACTTGAGCAACTTTAGCCGTATTTCCTATCAACACAGTCACTACAAATCAAGGAAATTGCCAGTTAAGCCAACATTAACATCCAGACCAACCTCAGCTCACATGCCTTACCGCCCAAACATAATACCCAAATGCACTCACGGATTTCTCAGCTCCATAACAAACTCTCTTTCATTTCTAACACTCAGAGTCAGAGTAGCAGCCTGTAACAGCAAAAGTATGTCTGCTGGAGGGAATCTTGCTGAGGTCAGATTTAAGATCTTGCATTTGTGTGATTTTTGAGGGAATGGATGTGTGCAGTGTGGGTGGCCTTGTGTGCTGGCCAAGCCCTACCAGCTCAGTGGTCAAGCTGAGGAGGAAACTTTGTGGGTAGTTCTGTCTCTAAATACAATTACGATTTCTCTCTGATTTTGTACCTTACTGCTGGTGGGCCTCACTGTCTTCAAAGTATTTGTTTGCCTTCCCAAGATCTTGACTTCTCAAGAGTTATGGCCAAGAGATACCGAGATGTTCATGCTGTGTTATCCTGGTTGGAGGCTTCAGGACTGCGCTGCTCCTCCTGTGAGCTGAGAGGTGCTCACAAGCCTGCTATAGAGGAGGAGGCACTGGGGCATGAGACTGGGCTCAGAAGGTGACACTGGGTTCAGGAGGTCAAGGCTTTGGCTGCTGAAATTGTTCTTTTTGGGTTTTAAAGGACTGCCAAGGAGGGAAAACACTTGGCATGCTGATTAGTGATGCTGTAATGCTGGTTCTGTAGAAAAGTTCATTAGCCTTAATCTTTACTAAGAGATTGTTTCTCTGCTGCTCCCTACACAAGAGAAATTTTTTTCCAGTTTAATTCCAAAATTCCCCAAGTGTCCTGTTCCAGGACTTTTATGGCAACATGTGAGAGCTTTCACACTTGTCCTGGGTGTGTTTGTTCAGCAGCAGTGAGCAGAAGCACGAATCGTGGAGCCATGTGGAAATAAACTGCAGAGAAAAACATTTTTATGTCAGAAATAAGATAATCCTTTATCCTTTGAATAGGTGTTGTGTAAAACAGGGAGCTGTGAGTCCTCTTCCTGAAGGATAAAATATTTCAGTCGTGCTTTCTATGGAGAATCAACACCACAGAGCAGTGTGGAAATTCCTGGGTTTCTTTAATAGATGGGTACCTTGAAAACACTTCAGTGTAGCTATTAAAAGGCTAAAATCCCTTTGTACTTGATGTTAATTAAATGCCAGGGGCTTGCTTTGGGTGATAACTTCTCAAATGCCATTAATTAGCATGGTAATATGGATATTCCATACAGAAAAGGAAATCTGAAGTTTGTTGACTGCAGGCCTACCTTCTGCCCTGACAGCATGGTTTTCTGATCTGTACAAAAAGGCTTACTTTTTGGCATGAAAACTTAACCTTTTGTGGCAAATTGACTTCAATTATATTTGCAAATGTTTAAAAACTGGGCTATGGACTGACACAGGGTGGGAGGAATCAAAAGTAGAGAGCACATATAAGTTCCTGTGATTCTGCTGGTCTTCTAATTGAATCACTTCAGTACATCCATCAGTGAGCTGTTTTCAATGAAGTTAGTACCTAATTTAATATTTCACTTGAAAGCTCTCAGCTCTGATTTGCTGCCTTTCAAGCAATAAATCAGAGAGTTTCTCTCGTATACATTTGTAAGAAGGATGCTTCTTCAGGATTGTTTCTGGTATGGGTTGTTTTGGCTGGCTTTTGATAATGTCTCTTCTTCCAACAATTATTATTGTGGAAACATCAATCTCTCTTCCTGCTGCCTTTGTCCCGGTGAAGGGCATTTTGGGGTTTCACTCTAACATTAATCACTTCAGTGCTTCATATTGGTCACAGAAGTTCTCAGCTTTAGCTAGAATGTTCCCAGATTCCTTCAGCTGGCTGTTACAGATTTGTATTGCAATGTTTAAGTAGTAGTACTGCTAATATGATCTTAGTTGAGGTTCTGATGTATTTTTATGAGCTGAATTCCTTGTGATTCAGTCATTTTCTGTAATGGTTTTGTTTCCAGAAAATCAAATGTAAGACAGACTTGCTTAAGCTTCTTCTTTTGCAGTGATTAATCTCTTGTGCTTTTGTGTTTCTTTTTGCTTTGTTTTTTTCTTGTTTACCCAGGGATGTTGCTGGTCACTACTGACACATTAGGCCACGATTTCCATGTTTTCCAAATCCTGACACATCCTTGGTCATCATCACAAAGTGCCGTCCATCATTTGTACACGCTTCACAGGGGCGAGACTGAAGCCAAAGTAAGTTAAAACTCTTTGCTGAAGAATAATCCCCAGACACCTTATACATTTTGTGTATGTTGGCACTTTAATGTTTGTTTCAGCACACAAAGAGCCTTTCTTATGTTCTAGCCACAGAAAGGATAAGAGCACAGCGTTTAACCTGGACAATAATAAATTCTTGCCCTTTCCAATGAGGTGCTGTCAGATTTATTCAGATATGACACTGCCTGCAAAGAGCCCAGATTATTAGCTGTGTTTGTACTTAACCTTTTCTCATGTAACATGTTAAACATTTGTCTAGTGCCCGTGAAGCAACTGTCAGGGTTTGCTTGACTTCGGTGGTGAAAGCCAAAGGCAGACAATTAAAGAGTTGAAAGGAAGAGTTAACCGAAAGGCTGTGCCTAACTTTTTTTATCCGCACTTCAGCCAAGTGGAGAATCTGTTGGAGACTGTAGTGATAGAGAGTGAGCTGCCCAGTCTAAAAACCCTGCTCTTCAAGCTTGCAGACTGAATTAGGCTCTTAACATCGAGTGAAAAAAAGTCTGAAATTGTATTTTAAGCAATGCTCAGTAAACTGGTGCCCTGATAAAGTGGGGAAATAAGTGAGAGAGAGGAGTTGTGCCAGGCCGGCTGCGATGGGAGCAGTGCAGCGTGCTGTGCTTGAATCCTTCACCGCAATGCTTTTAGGCATCGGCAGAGCCTCACCTTTGCAGCATTGAGTAACTGTTGAAGAACCTGTTTTAAATACATAAATAAAAATGTCACCACGGGGTAAGAAATGAGTATTGCACTTGCTGATGCAATTACACACTGAAAGCACAGACTTGTGACAGTCTGGCAGATGTAAACTAGTGTGACAGAGAGAAGCCTCGGGCGCTGTGATTATGACCCTGACACTGGAAGCTTGGATTATTGTGGTACTGTGATTACAGCTCCCTCAGACCCCTCTTTTCTTTCTTTTTTTTTTGCCTTTGAGTTGTTCAGTTTCCCTTAAGGTTTTGGGGATTTTTTTTTTTGACCCTAGCTTTGTAACAAGCAGAATCTGAAAGCTTTTTATTTAATGTGGTAGTGGTTGATAATGTTTCAATTTGTATGAATTGAAATTGCTGGTAGCTGAAATCCTCTAAAGCTTTGCTGCTACCATTCTGGAAATGTGTAATTACTATTATAGGCAATGGTTTACCCTAGGTAGGGATAACCAGTCTGGAAAGTGAGAGGAAATTAGAATCTGGGCAAATATTTAACACTTAGAAGTCATTTTAATAAATCATATAAAGGGCATTGAGATCTGTGTGTGTACTGATACTCTGTCATCTCTCCGAGCATGTGCTATAATGTGTTTAATGTTTCAGAGTTATTTTTGTTCTGGTTACACACCAAAAATGGGAAATACCCTGTAATCAATGTTGAAAAGCACAGCACAGGACTCCAGTCACTAAGAACAAAGATGTTCTTCTGTTTTTTTACAGCTGATAAACTCGGTTTTTAAGGCATACGTTGGAAACCAAACAAACCACAGTTCAGAGAATAAACCTTTCTTGATACACATTTTTGGGGCTATAGTATTAGCATCTCTGTGAATGCTTTGCATTAAAATTCTCAGAATCAACATAGTAAAGTTTTTTTTCCCCTAGTTTGCCACATAGTTTCCATTTGGGATGTGAACAGTATAGCTTTTGGAGTGGCCTGAAATAGAGAAAATTCAGTCTGAGGCACATTGGTAGGTTTCACAACTCCCTGGATAATTAAACTGCCCAGCAACAATATTGCATTGGTACCTGTGATTCTCAATGTGCATCTATGCAAGATCTTTCCATCATGTAATGCAAGGATTTGCTTTTTCTGATGGAATAACACTACCTGGAGGTGTTTAGTGAGGAGATTACTGTGTGGTGCTCTTCTTTTCTTGTGTAAATTTCATGTATCAGAAGCATTAGGCAAGAATTTTGGAGACTGTTCAGTTTAAAATTCCTAATGCAGATACTCTGAGGCACACACACTGGAAGTCTCTGTGGCTCTTTTCTTGGTTAATTTATACATTTGCAACCAGACTTTTCCCCCTTTGAAATTTTTTTTACCCTTCCCCTGCCTCCCCCTGCCCTGGTTTAAAGCGAACTGTGAATCAAGGCCAGTGGTCTTAAAGGTCACCTTCTGTACTGGAGCTATAAAAAGTGCAAATCTGTGTTGATGGACACGAGTGATTATCAGTGTCAAAATTTGTTCAGCTAGTGCCCATTACAAATTGTTTGAACAGCATCATTATGCCCTCCTTATATCTGGTATTTTAATGGCCACACCGAAATCTTCTGCTTCCTCTGTGAGACTCTGGCCAATGCTGCTGCACCATCCATTGGCCAAATGCGTGGGAATCCTTCTCTCACCTGATACATGATTTGTCTTCTCTTGCTTTTTGATCACTACAAGTCTTTCTTGCAGATATTTCCCACTGATACTATCAGACCTTTTAGTTCATGCACATAGAGCTGGTGAATTGGTGATGTTTATAAAAGTCCTTGTCCGAGTGGCTGTGTCTGAACTGCTGGACACACAGAAGTCCCTTGTATGGGATCGCTGCTTCTGCAGGCATGGACTCTACATGGCACTGTCAGACCAGTTTTTCCAAGGAGTGTTGGATAAGCAGTGTATGCTTTGTGTGATGCACAGTATAGAATCATAGAATTGTTAGGGTTGGAAGGGACCTCAAGGATCATCTAGTTCCAACCCCCCTGCCATGGACAGGGACACCTCACACTAGAGCAGGTTGCTCAGAGGCACATCCAGCCTGGCCTTAAAAACCTCCAGGGATGAGGCTTCCACCACCTCCCTGGGCAACCTGTGCCAGTGTCTCACCACCCTCATGGGGAAGAATTTCTCCCTGAATCCAATCCAACATACCAACTTCACTGCAGGAACAGAAATCAGGGAGCCATATCTATCAGTGTTCCAGATATTGACAGGTACATCTGGTGCTGCACCATGTTTGAATTGTAGTGTTACACAATTTACTTTAGGATAACATTTGTGCTTAAGAGAACAAAACCCAGTGTGTGTTTGGTGTGCTGTGTTACATCCTGAAGTTTGGTTGCAAGTGCTGGGTGCATTTAACCAAAGCTCTTAGAGAATCCATGCTTGCATAATTCAGCCAAAAAGCTGTGTGTGTGTGGGGGTGTGTGAAATGTGCCTGTGCCTGTGGTCACATTTCAGTTGAGGACTCATTTTCTTACCCCGGCAGCTCTTACATTGTAAAGGCAACACTCAGCTGCGCTCATATTTTTATCCAAGAATATTTGGGAAGGTTCTTAATGAAGGTAGAGCATGTTCTGAACTGAGGAGGCTCATTTGCTTGGAGATGAAAGTTAGGCTGTCACCTGATGATCCTTTCTCTTTGATCTGAATTTGTAAACAGAAAAAAAAATATCCCAGAACACAGCATTATCTCAACCTCGAGCAAATAAACGTAATGATAGCATCAGTGGGCCGGTGGCCAGGGGCCTCTGTAATCTTTTACGCTGTCAGACTTTTGTTATTCTGCCTCTCCAGCTGCTGTTAGAACTGACTGCAGCCAGTGTAGGTAAACAGAGGGGATGATAAAAACATTCCAGCGCAGGCTGCCACGGCACACGTGCGCTTTTACGCTTGCCCAGGGAACGCATGAATGGGTTTGTGACGTGATTTCGTGGAGTCTGTTCAAGGCTGTGTCACATAACCATGTCCAGGTAGTGAAACGTTGGAAGAGTTTACAAACATTTGATGTAAACCTCCGCGGTGAATGGAAATTTCTTCCTCTCCTTTGACATACTTCTGCTGCGGTAATTACTGCAGTGGTCTCTGGAAGAGAGGCTTGCTTGTTTCTGGGAAAGAATCTGGGGACGGTCTTGAAATAATAAAGATTGATTTAAGGAAGTTGATCAGTCTTTGATGAAAGCAGACAATAAGAAACTGCTGCAATTAGAAGTAGCTTAACTGTCTCGAGGAGCCGGGGCTCTGAGCAGAGTGGCATTTGCAATTTCAGTTATTAATAGGGAGCAGCCACTCTGGCTGAGGGACCCTACATGAATGTCTCACTGTGCCCAGATTCTGCCGTGGGTTTTATACGAAACTGAAATCAGTTTTGACAACTCAGGGAGACAGAGTTGGGTCTGTGTGGCTCTGATAAATCTTATTGTGTAGCCCATGATTTTATTATTTTTTCATTTGTGTTTGTTGCTACATCATTTCCTTAATTTTCTCAACTGAAAAAAAAAGCAGCAGCAACTCCACCACAGAGCAGTTCTCTAATTTATTTTGACCTTTGCCTCTTCAGGACTGCTGCTCTTCCTCGTTGTTTAATGACACTGGGTTTTTACTTCTGCCATCTCCCTGCAGAGCATAATTAAAGAGGGGTGTGTTTTCTCTGTGACACTGCACAGTGTGCATGCAACTGGGTTAAGTTTGTCTTGCAGTGATGCTGGTCAGGCTTTCTTCTTGTGTCACTTCACTAGTGAAGTTTCGTTGAATGCACAAGAATATGCACATTGTTCCTTCTGTAACTCACCACAACTGAAAAAAAGGGCATCAAGGGAATAAAGAAAGAGCCCTGGGAAGATCAGAATGCATTTTCATAGTGGGTTCTTGTAATCACCGTGAAAGTAAATGGCTCAGTGCTGTGAGCTTTGCCTTCTGCACATACATCCAGGAGTGGGTTTGCCTGGGGAGGATCTGTGATGGCCCAGACAAGCTCCTTCTCCTTCCTAAGAATTGATAGCAGCTCATTGTGCAGCGTGTTAGTTCAATATTAACTTGTAGAAGCCCTGGAATATGGAGGCTGGGTGTGGGCTGTCAGTCATTCCCTTGAGTAGTGGTAAACAAGGTCACTGCCTGTCCCATGAGGTTGTTTGTGTAATCAGCCATTCCTGACTACCCCATTTTAATCAACTGCTTTTAAGACAAGTTTTCTATGTGCTGCCCTTACCTCTGGTTTGTTTTGTTTTGTTTTGTTTTGTTTCAGTTATGGCTTGAATTATTTTTTAACTGCATTTTGTGACCATGTTCTAATTGACATTGTGTTGAAATTTGAAGAAGCTGTGGGAAGAGTGAAGGAATGATAGCAAAAACTTAGCCTATTTCTACTACACAAAACAAGTAAATGTAAGTTCATAGATTCATAAAATGGTTTGGGTTGGAAGGGACCTTCAAGATTATCTCATTCCAACCCCCCTGCCATGGGCAGGGACACCTTCCACTAGATCAGGTTGCTCAAGGCTTCATTCAACCTGGCCTTGAACTCCTCCAGGGAGGGAGCATCCGTGACCTCCCTGGGCAACCTGTTCCAGTGCCTCACCACCCTCACTGTAAAGAATTTCTTCCTAATCTCCAGTCTAGATCTGCCCTCCTCAAGCTTAAAGTCATTGCCCCTCATCCTGTCACTGCAAACCCTTGTAAAAAGTCCCTTCCTGGCTTTCTTGTAGCCCCCTCAATTACTGGAAGGCTGCTATAAGCTCTCCCTGGAGCCTTCTTATCTCCAGGCTGAACTGCCCCAACTTCCTCAGCCTGTCCCCACAGGGGATGTGCTCCAGCCTTCTGATCATCTTTGTGGCCCTCCTCTGGACGCACTCAAGCAGTTCCATGTCCCTCTTGTACTGGATGCAGTACTCCAGGTGGGGTCTCACAGAGTGAGAGAGAATCACCTCTCGTCCTGCCGGTCACAGCACTTTTGTTCCCACAAAAGTGTTCAGTATTGCCGTTTAAAAAATCTGAAGTTTTCCCAAGTTAAACAAAACCTCAAGTCTGTAATTCCCTTTCCTAGCCCAGACAGAAGAGGGTAGATAAAAATTTGAAATACAGACATGAGTATTAAATCTGATGGTGACCTTGAGCTATAGAATAAACTGTGCATCGTGAGAGCTCTGCTGTGCTTTGTACTTTATTAACATATAGCTGTAAACACTACAGGCTCTTGATTGATCTTTGGTATCTAAACATTACATCATAATTAACAACAAATCCAGAAATATGTTATAAATACATGAAAGAATAGTACATTAACCTAAAGGACAGCAATAAATTGCAACGCTTAGCATAAACTTGAAAACCACTAATGGGCCACTGTGCAGCTTGTTTATACTGCCGGCAGCCGGGGACGCTGCGTAATGTGCAGCCATGGTGCACTGGAGAGCAGCACACAACTTGTGGTGGACCTCCAGAGTGAGTGAGCAGAGCAGCAGAGAGGAAGGAAAAGAAAAGCTGTTTTCAAAGAATCATCACAGAATTGTCAGGGTTGGAAGGGACCTCAAGGATCAGCCAGTTCCAACCCCCCTGCCATGGGCAGGGACACCTCGCACTACAGCAGGTTGCTCACAGCCACCTCCAGCCTGGCCATAAAAACTTCCTGGGATGAGGCTTCCACCACCTCCCTGGGCAACCTGTGCCAGTGTCTCACCACCCTCATGGGGAAGAACTTCTTCCTAACATCCAATCTGAATCTACCCATTTCTAGTTTTCTTCCATTCCCCCCAGTCCTATCACTCCCTGACACCCTCAAAAGTCCCTCCCCAGCTTTCTTGGAGCCCCCTTCAGATACTGGAAAGCCGCAGTAAGGTCTCCTCAGAGCCTTCTCCAGACTGAACAGCCCCAACCCTCTCAGCCTGTCAAGGTCCTTCTGGAGGCTTGGACAGGTAGATGGTTTTAGAGACAAGGAGGGGAATGTAAAGCTGGATCTAGAATGAACATGAAATATTTGGATTAGAGGGATGTGTTTGGAGGGGTCACATCTAATGATGTGAAGGGGTTTTTTAAACTAGAAATTAGAAACCAGGGGCTTTGATAGGACTGCAATTGCATCCCAACATTTTAATGTTTGTATTATCTTGGTGACCATTCTGTTGTAACTGGGAATGGCCATTTGTAGCTGGTCCTTAGGTTGCATTTTGAGCAGCAGAAATTGCCTCTCTAAGCAGCAAGTATTTAACTACCTTGGTGCCATCGTTTTGCTCTGACTCCACGGCTTTGGGGTTTCCTTTTATTTTTGGCTCTTGTTAATCCCTGTGGGGGTCTCTAATCCTTTTTGGAGCAATCTATTAAGGTGAAACACTTTGTAGGCAAGCTAGGAGCTCTAAGTGCTGTGACTTTCTGTCCGGGAGACCAGAGTCACTGCAAGCGCCAAAGCTGTCAGGTTTTGGGGAGGTGTTCAGCTGTGTCGTTAGCCGATCGTTTGCCTGTGTCACCAGGATTGAAAAGAGCAGGTGTGTAGCCCTGGGTTTTTAGTTTACCTGTGCAATGCTGATGAGGCATTTTGTGTCGTGACAGTCTGTCAGCCAAATATCTTGTCACAAGTCGCAAGACTTAAATCCCCTTTAATTTTTTTTTAATCTCCAAGGCTTCAGGGCTCAGTTGGGAGCTTGCACTTTGGTGGATACTTGCTGCTTTTGTCTGGAAGAGACGGAGTGCATTTCTGGAATATTTGTCAAGATTTTATCAGTGTTTACTCCAGTTGGAGTACCTAGTGTATTGTACAACTGGCTTCAGTGAAATCTTCAAGAATTTGATTTGGTTCATGCTGTTTAATAATATAATGAAAACTAATCCTTGGCCTATCTGCTTGTTTGCCGTGTTAAATCCCACTTGCCTCCGTGGCTCTTATTAGTCAGCTTTTACCTCTAAAAACATTGCTTTAGGACCTTTTGGTTTTTTTTCCCTTTCTGTGATAAATCATTTTAACCTAGACTCCTTGTTTTCTTGAGTTGTCTGCCAGTATGGGGTTGGAAACAAACTTTAATCTCTCTTTTAAAGCATTCCTTCAGGAGCAAGAATTTGCCTTCCATCAAAGCGTTGTGTAAAGCACACTTAAAAGAGAATTAAATCCTTCTGGACTTCATATCTGAGATCTATGCAAGGAGTAACTAAAGTAGAAAATATTTAACTCTGTTGCTATATTTGTTTCAAGACTGACCAGTCGGGGCTCAAATGGGACTTGTGTTTCTCAAGTGAGGGATAAGTACTTGGAGGAGGGAGAGGAAATCTAACTGGGGGCTTTACTGGGAGTTTAACAGCTGATCAGTAAAGATGGCTGTGTGTAAAATGGAGTAAGTTTATGTAGAGAAATGGCCCAAATCGTTCATTATACAGTAAAAAAAACCACCCAACAAACAAAACCAACAAAAAGCATGGATCCAGGGCTATCTGGATGCCTGGGAGTCCCGTGGAGGGATACACTGATAGCAGCAGGCTCAGCGACCATTGCAGGCAGCTTTTGCAAATACTAGCCATTGATTTTTGGTGTGTTACTATGTAGCACATGGTATTTCTGTTGACTGAAAATACAGCTTGGCGTGCCAATATCTGTCAAAATCAGGCCCAGTGGTGAGATCTCTCTCTCTCTCTTCATCTCATCCTTCCCTTTTCCTCCTTTTTTTTTTTTTGGGGGTGATTAAAGTAAACAAACAAATAACAGAAACCTGCAATTGACATGATTTCCCAACTCTTTTTAGAGCTCAGACCTATTGGAAAATTACACCAAGCTCTTGTGGCTTTCTGTAGTACTTTGCAGCATGGTTTGTTTTCCACAGTTCAGGCCCGTTGAAAGAAAAATCACAGAATCTTTTGAGAAGCACACAAAATGTGGAGCTGGGTATTCTGCTGCTATTTATGATGTATACTGTAAGTGCATTGCCATGTACACAGAAATGTTAGTTGCTGGCTAAACTTCAGGGGTTGAATTCACATTCCTGTTTCAGACTGGTCTTTAAAGCATGGTTGTCCCTTTCCTTTGGGAGCGGTGTGGACTTTGGTCACTCCGTTCCCACCTCACTCTGTTTTCTAGGTACAGGATATCTCCTTCAGCCATGACTGCCGTTGGGTGGTGGTCAGCACACTCCGTGGCACTTCCCACGTTTTCCCTATCAATCCCTACGGAGGCCAGCCCTGTGTCCGCACCCACATGTCGCCCCGGGTGGTGAACCGCATGAGCCGCTTCCAGAAGAGCGCAGGCTTGGAGGAGATCGAGCAGGAGCTGACATCCAAGCAAGGAGGACGCTGTAGCCCCGTTCCAGGCCTGTCAAGCAGCCCGTCTGGCTCACCCCTCCATGGTAAATCCCAGTGTTTCCTTCTTTTCCTCCCCCTCACTTCAGGAAACCTTGCCCTGTGAGTCATTACTGCCCGTGCCCTCTAGGATGTGTCAGTACCTGGTGTGTAGCCACCTGACTCAAAAAGGTTTGGTTCCCAAATACCTTTGGAGATGCTGGCCTAAAGATCTTCATAATCTTCCAGCTTCAGGTTTCAGTTCTGTTGGCTGTCAGGAGGATGGAGCCAGTCTCTTTTCAGTGATACCCAGTGATAGGACCAGGGGCAGTGGACACAAACTCAATCACAGGAAATGTCATCTCTATATGAGAAAAAACTTAGTTACTGTGAGGGTAACAGAGCCCTGGAACAGGCTGCCCAGAGACATTCTGAAGTTTCCTTCTCTAGAGAGCTTTGAAACCCACCTAGATGTGTTTCTGTGTGACCTGCCCTAAGTGGTCCTGCTTTGCAGGGAGGTTGGACTCAGTGATCTCTGGAGGTGCCTTCCAACCCCTAGCATTCTATGATCCTATGATCTGCTGATGTCTGAACAACAGAAATGTTGAGTTTACTGGAGACTGCCTTCTCCCTGGGGTTATTCAGGGCCAGGTTGGGTGAGACCTTGAGCAGCTGAGTCTAGTTGAGAGGCACAGGCAGGGATGTTGGAGTAGATGATCTCTGAGGTCTCTTCCAACCTAAGCCATTCTATGATTCAAATGTAGTTAGCTAATATTGTCAGTGCTGATCAGCCTCCATGATCATGAAGCACACCTGGACATCCACCATAAATACTGTTTGAGGAAAAATGTGGGAACTAGACAGTGTGAAGTCAATGGCACAGATTTTTGTGTACTGGCTCTTTTTGTGGGTGTGAGAGCTATGTGACAGCATACAAAGAAAAAAGAATGTGTAAGGATTGCTCTGTACAGCCTACTGCTATGGTGGACATGGTTGGGAGGAGCAAAAGGATGTGAAGAGAGAATCTTTGTGGGATTTCTGAATCAAAGGAACACTTCTATAGCTTGTTGATTATTCAGGGAACCAGAGCTGTCTCAGCAGCAGCCTCTGTATTTTCTCCTTTATTTGGACTTTGCTAAACAAAGTTTTTCTGCACAGCCATGCTCCTCTGCCTGAGGCCACTGGAAGGCACCCAAAATGTGATCTGTAGTTTCCTCCTCCTTGGAGATGTTTCTGTATCTACCATTAAACTTACTGTCTTCGTGTACAGCAGCTCAGCACATCAGGCTTGTAACAGGCTGGGGAGCACTGTAAGGGTTTAGTATGGCACATCCAGGCTCTTTTAACTGTTGACATCACTTAAAGGAGAGGAAGGAGCTATCAATTTGTGTAGCTTTCATCCAACCAATTCTGTTTTCCATCAAGGGAAATTGCCGTAAGTTGTTGCCTTCACAGTACTCTTAGGTGCATTTGAGGTTCTGAATAGATTTGACACTTTCTTTCAGAAGAAACATCAGTTTCCTTTGCTCTGGGATCCTCAGTGGTGCACAGATTTTCTAGGTAGGAGAAATACATGCATGGACAAGTCACTAAGAGAGAGAGAGCAGCATTTGTGGGAGTGTCCCAAGAGTTTTAAGGCTTCAGTTTTCAAATGTCTGTCTTGAACTATAATAAATAAATGAGATTTATTTCAAGATCTCTGTGCAGTCATCACTGCTTAAAAATCAGCTCTGTTGAAACAATTAGCTCCAGTGGAAGGCTGCACATGGGCGCTGAGAATTAGGGCACGAAGGTAACTTTGGTTTCCCCACAGGAGATTGTGCTCATGCTTTCGTACAGTGTAGGAGGGCTTGAACTTGGACTCAGGCTGAGATTTTTGTATCGGTAACTTGCAAACTTTAAAGTGAAAGTTTTCCGTGAGAAACTCGTTGGGGATTGTGTGGAGGAGTCAGTGGAGTTGTCTTTCAGAAAAATCTTGGAAAGAAAGATGAAATATTTTTGGTGTAAAATAATCTGTTTGGTAACGCAGTGTAATGTTTGGAGCAACGGTATTGCTGCTTTTGCATTTCAGCGGTCTCTCAGTTTACCTGACTGAAGTCAGGAGGACGTTGAACTGAGTTTTATGCCTTTTATAATGAGCTATTTATCATCAACTTGGGAAAAAAAACCCACCCAACACCCTGAAGTTGAGAGTGACTTGGAGTGGAGGGACTTTCTGTGTGTGTGTGTGGCAGCTGCGTTAGCCAGAGACTGCTGATTATTTTAATTTGTGAGCTAAGATGTGTTTGCTGAGATTGTAACAGCTCCTTATCAGAATGTTAAATTATTGCTCAGAGGAACTGCAGCAGCCTGGTGACAGGCAGGCAGACTAGTACTGAGAGCAGAAAAGGATAGTTTGGGATTTCATTCTTTGCTTTACTTCTGCCTCACTCCCTGTCCCGGGGTAAATTTTGCTCAGCTGATTTTATCTGTCGGCTTTCTACTGGGTAACAAGAATAATAATCTTTTTGTTCCCCACGTCTGGAATTACTTTAAGTTTGCAGTTTTCTTCAAGAATAACTTGCTTTCCTTACTCAACCCTCTAACTTACATGTAAGGCTGATTATAATGGAAATAAACTCAAAGACCATGTCCTGGAAAGCACCATTACACCGGCACAAATCAAGTGAGAGATTTAGAGAAGATTGTGACCGACTGGGTTTATCTCTGGAGGATTTTTGTTGTGTGGAGTCATGTCCTCTCGATTTTCCTCTTGTCCTTTGCGATCTAGAAAAGTTGCAATGAACCCCAAGTAAGAAAAACTCATTGTTAATCCTTCTGCTGGTGTTTCTTTCCCCTTACAGCAGCATGGGCCACAGCCCTAGGCCAAAAGATTGGACTTTGTGATCGAGGCGCTGCTCGTGATCTTCTTCTTTTGTTTGGCAATTGCCATCTATTGTTGTGAACTTGTCATTAGCTTTTGCTCTTGTAAATATTTTCGGAGTTCAGGCTTTGTAATATTTTTTTGTCGCTTGTTTTTGCGGCTCCCACTCTCAAAACGAAACTGTTTGCTCTGTGTATAGTAGCAGGGCAATCTATTTACATTTCGTCCTGAGTACCCCAGGAACTGTTTACCCACACCGTGTATGCCTTTACTGGGGGGGGTGGGGATGATTTCATTTCCAAATGAATCATAGTTTGGCTTTGTTCTTATTGGAATGAAGTAAACTGTTAAATTGAGGATGATAAAACGCCATTTCCTTTGCACCTTTTATAGCTAGCACAGAATTTGTTTGGGTTATTCTGTCTGTTAATCCAGTGAAGTTATATTTTTGTCATTCCCTTGGATTGCCAGAATGTGTTGTCAGTAACATCTGACTTAGGTTGGGATCCTTTTATGGGCTTTGACTATTATAAGACTGTTACGACATCAGTTGGTTGTGGGGTGAACATTAGGGTAGAATATGGCCTTATGTAACCTTTTTTACTTGTATGAAATGGGGGTTGGGGTACTCACCTGTCTCACAGGTACACTGTGTGGATTGATGGATGAGTAGTTAAAGCAGAGCTATGTCTTTGATTATGCAAACACATCCCCTGCCATCTCCAGGACGCTTATTTGTGAGTAGCAAGGAGCATTTAGCTGTCCAAATGCAAGGCTTTATTTGGAAGATTGGAAGCTACAGAGCTAACTCTCAGTATTTTTATTCTGCAAATTAAAATGTACAGTGTGTTGTTATCATTACTTCTCGCACCACCATCAAGTTAAGGTCTCTCTAGCTCTATTTGGAGGGTTTTTTTCTGTTGTCAACTGCAGGAATTTCCAGTGTCAGAACAAACAATAATGCAGGACATTGTTCCTGGGTGATTTACTCTAGTTGATACTGCACTGGCAAGGGGGGGTTGGCCTAGGTGATCTTCAGAGGTCCATTCCAGCCCTCACCGTTCTGTGATGCTGTGATAGTGAAGCTAAGCACATGTTGGACCTACAGCTGCACATCCACACCTACTATAGAGATTGAATAATGATATGATACTCTCTGAATTTATCTTGGCATGTTGTTGGGGGTTGATATATTTATCTGTATGGTGTAGTTCTGCCAAAAGGCTGTTGTTGGTTCTGTTTCACATTCAATACCTGTGCTGGAATGGGGTACCTAGATTTAGAAGGGTAAAAAATCCCCAACATGTTGTTCTGTATACATTGCATTCAGGATTGTATTTAGCTCCTTATAAATATTTTAGGATTTAGTATTTTTGTTGCAAAACTGTTTTTCATTGGAAAAAAAAATAATCAAAAAGGCTATCTCTCACTTTTCCTTCGTTTGTTGCAGTCACCACAGGATCAAAACTCAGGCATAAAACTTGAAGTTTGGTAAACATGCAGTCTGAGATGCTTGAAATATTTTCATGTTACTTTTCACTATTTCCCAGAGTGAAACTCCTTTTACTAGAAGAATTCTTATGGGAAAGCAGAGTTGAAAGTACTGACATCATCAGCCCTTCCTGAAAAACAGATTGGTTTCCTTTAAGTAACACTCACTTAAGAAACCACCTATTTAGAGAGAGGCAGACAAAAATAGTTTCAAAGAAAATTAACTGTATAATATCTTAGAGCACTGGAGGGCAGTTCCTTCCCAGCCTTTAGCTCCAGAGCTGGCATGTAAACACCAGCTGAAAACAGTTGCTTGAAAAGCTTCTGTTAAGCTTTGGTTTTTTTTTCAGTTTTTATTTTTTCTGTTCATAAATTGTAGCTTCTCTCCATGCAAAATATTTTTTTATCAATGTATAGAAACAAAATAGGAATAGGGCTCATGATTTAATGTACTTCTGATGCTCCTGTTTGCTTAATAGTTGTGGTTTTCCACGGCGTCTCATTATTTTCTAATTTATTTAAACAGACTTTAAAATAATTTCTTCCCCAGCCTTGTCTAGCTGTCCCAATTTGCCCCAAAATCCTCTTTTTTCCACACCATTCCGGGATGTGTGGGGAGAAAGGCGCAGCCGCCTCCTCCTGGATAGCCTGCAGGGGGCGCCCTCCCCCCGGCCATGGCGGGTCCCGCGGGGCTGGCCCGGGGCGGTGCGAGGGGAGTGCGTCCTCACCCGCCGCCCCTGTTCCTCACCCACCGCCCCTGCTCCTCATCCTCGTCCTGCCTCCCTGCTCCTAGTCCTCCGCTTTTCCTTTCTCGCTCTCCGCTTCTCCCCCCCTGCTTCTCCTCGTCTCCTCTCCGCCTCTCCTCACCAGCTGCAGGATGGAGGTGCAATAGTGTTTCTTCTGCAGGATGCTACTAAGTCGCTTTTAAGAGCAATTATTTAATAGAATGCCAGCATGGCAGGGGTTGGAAGGGACCTCTGGGGATCATCCAGTCAAACCCCACTGCTGAAGTGGTGGCTCCCGGAGCAGGTTGTCCAGGATTACAATGTCCTGGTTTGGAGTCTCTCCGGGGAGACTCCACAACGTCCCTGGGCTGCCCGCTCCACTGCTCAGCACCCTGAGAGTAAAGAAGTGGGAGAGTTTGCATTGTGATTACTCAGTGAGTCCGTCTTAGTGATGATTTCTAACAGACTCCCTATGGTTGTCTTGGCTGTGTTGTGATAGGTGTGAAACACCAAACAGCGATACTGAAACGGGACCTTTATTAATGCAGGAAGAATTTACATTGCAGTCACCGAGCTGTTTGTGTAAACCCTCCGCATCCACTGGACTGCCTACAACGTGTAGTGATTCCTTTGCTTCATTCACATTCTCATTTGAAGTTTCCCTTTGAAGGTGACTGGCAGGAGCGAGGGGGAATTAATTTACCTGCTGGGAATTTTCTGCTAACGACTTTTAGAGGCCATTACTTCCTCTGGAAAGGTCCCAGGGCTCCGTGAAGCCACTTGGCAATGGAAGCACAGGCAGGAGTCTCCCCCGGGGCTGGGTGGTTACAGCAGCCCCAGATTACACATGTAGAGCAGGAGAGAAGAGGTATGAACAGCTGACCATAAGCACCAATTTGGGTACTGGCCAGGAGCTTACTGGTTGTAAATGAGGTGGGGTTTTTTTAGCTGCTTTGCTTTTTCTTACTCTCTCTCTCTCTGTCTTTTAAATTATTTTTATAATGGACAGAGAGTCAGTGGAGTGAAAGAAGTGGGTGGTATATTTTGGATAGTTTCTGAAGTGGAAGGAAAAGATCCATTCCCTTCAGATAAGTAGGGAAGTAGACTGATAAATTCTGTCACAAGGGAAGTTCGTGTCTGTACATAAAGTGTTTTAGAAGTGGGCTTTTGTAAACAGGGTGGATCCGAGGCTGAGGCAAATGTACATTTGCCTTTTTTATTTGAGGAAAGAAGTTGTGACTATTCCAGATAAATTGGAGATGGAAAGAGCCTCACATCAGAAGGGAATTGGAGTTCTTAAGATATGAAGTGTAAAAATGTATGACTGAGTGATTTAGCACAGCAGATGCTGCAGCAGTGGCCAGAGCAAACTGTTTCAGAGAGGCTGTGGGTAGACAGGCGGAGGGGAAGTAATAGGTAGTGCACTGGAGACCACAATGTCAAAGATGGATCGTGAGGTGAAAGGAAGGTGGAAGGCTGAGAGGAATTGGATTACCACAGATGTGAGTGTCCCACTGAAGTTTTCCTGTCAAGATGGATGATTTCAGTCTTAGTAACATCAAGCTGAAGAAAATTTCTGTGGGGTCAAGTGTTGATGTCTCAGAGGCATGCACTGAAGGAGCCCAAGGAGAAGTGGTAATTGGATTTTTAAGTGTTTCTCTGAAAATAACTTAATAAAATGATATTTTGGGATTCTAGTGTTATTTCAAAGTTTCCCCTCAATAGCTGCCTCTTAATTTACAGCAAAATGAATTTTTTTCCCCATATACAAACCTCACCAGTTAACCAGCTGTATAAAAGACAGACTAGGTGTATTCCTTCCTCACACATCCTGAGTAATAAAGACATCCTGCAGATTATGCACCACTTTTGGTAGGGTTTTGCACTTCATGCCAATCGGAAATTGATGCAGAAGAAGGAACATACTCCACTGCTTTACGGCTTCTCAGGGCACTTTGTGTGTCTGTGCAGAGGATGAGGTACAGTTGGGTACAGCTGAAAGGTGTTTTAAGGACAAATGAGTGTGATCAACATAAAAGCAGTCACCAAGACTGAGCTTTGAAATAGCAAGAGAGAAAACAGGCTGCTCAGTGGAGTGATGCAAGAAAGGTTTTCTGAATGATGTCCGTGCCCAGAGCACAGAAGGAGAAAGGCTGGGATTAGGTAGGGAGAAGAGAGGTCTAGTACAGGGCACACAGTGCCGTCCAGAAATTTGTTGGTGGGTCAAGGAATTTAAGTGGCTTGAGGGAGCTGCCATCAGTGAAATGACAAAAAGAAGCTTTGCTCACCTGATACAAGCCTGAAATATGTTTGATGAGAAGGTGAGAAAGTAGAATCTAGAGTTCTTCAAGAGACTCTATCAGCTAAAGGAGAAGGTTAAAGTATTGAGAGTGTTGTATGACAAGTAAGGCTTGGTATGAAGGAAGGTGAAAGCATGTGAAGCCCTGCATTAGTAGCCAGTGAGGGAAAGGACTGGGACAAGAGCTGGTAGGAACAATCATTTTATCTGCTGGACCTGCTGAGCTCGAACCCAAACACCTTCTGCTTCCTCTGGCAGTGAATATTCTGGGGTGCAGCCGCTGCAGAGAGGGAATCCAGGGCTGATTCCTTGTGCCTGCAGCCTGAATCAGGTTCCCTGTGCATTTGATTGGTGATCGATTATGCAGTAAATGAGTGCTGCCCATGCTGTCTTTATTAAGTTCATTATTCTTAACTAAGGCATTTAAATCAACTGTGCAGTTTTGGTAGTCCAGAAAAATGTAAACACTTTGTGTATGCAAAGAAACGTAAGCATTAAGATTAGCAATGAAATATCCTTGTATCTTTCAGAAGGTTTCTCTTTACCCTTAAATATGCTGATTGGGCTTATTCTTTTTGCTTAGTCCTTGTGGGCTGTGAAATTCAGTTGCTTTTTCCCATCTCAAGGAAATGCATCTTTGACACTTCTCATGACCTGAGTCACGATGCTGTCACAGAGCCAGAAAACATCCTTAACGGTCATGGGTAAAAGAGCAGAGCTGCTGAGGGTGCGTGGTGGGTGGAAGAGGGAGAGAGATTGCTATGGTTTACTTCAGTTCCTATTCTATGGAAGTTTCAGACAAGCCATTTATTATAATTATCCATGGATATTATTATCACGTTCTCATATGCAGTGGTTCTCAAGGCACTTTTTTCCCCTCTCTTTCCTTCCACATAACTTGGGATGAATACTGTGTATTCAACCTGGATTGAATTCAGTGCTAAAATGTTTGTGCTAATTGTTGCAGCCAGAGAAGGGGAAAATAAGACACAAGTGGAAAAAAAAAGGGGAGGGGAGGGAGGAAAAAAAGAAGCCATGAATGTATTAACATGTATGTAGTTTATCATCAATATTAAATTCTAATAAGCTAAGCCCTTTGGGGAAGGGGCTGCTATTAAACATTCCCTATCTCCTCACCCAGCACAGCTGCATACAGAGGTTTCCTTCAGAAATTCCCAGACCAGTCATTTTGCAGCTCCTAACACAAGCTGACCAACGTTTTTTGGCTGTGTTGTCTCAGTAAAGAAAAACAACAACAACAAAACCCCCAAATCAAGTTGATTAAGATTATTTTATTCTCTGCCACTTGGAAGAGAAGTCTGAGACACCCAGATTGTCTGAAGTTCCCAATGCCGAAGCATCTTGGAGTCATCTCTGAAAGAAGGCTTTGAATTCAGAGCTCTGTTGATCTGAATTATGATTGATAGACGCAAGGAGGGGCAGTAATAGTGCATACTTGTTTTCTCAAGTGCTTCATCATTCACCAGTAGACAGTGTTAGCAAAATTCCCATGTGCAAGGGACTGGAGTAACAGAGTCTCTACACAGTGCCTAGAAGCTGCTTCTGCGATAACCTCATTAGTGGAGTGTTAAGTCTGAGCTCACACAGTCCCTTCCTCAGAAGAGTTTGCCAACTCAAGTCCAGTGTTGTGGTGGCTACAGCCACACCATCTGGTCCATGAACTGGGGAGAATGGACAGTGCCCTTATTCATTTGTTTGCAGAATATTCCACAGCTAGCCCTGCAGTAGTTACAAGAAACTCATCTTCCAGTCTTTTGACTGAAGAGTTGAAGGTACAAAATCTGTTTCAAATAGGGTGGCAATGTCTGGCTCCTTCCCTGCCTGTGGCTGGTGTTTATGGGGTGTTCTAAGGAGCAGAAAGGCCCGTTTGGCTGATTTGGCTGCTAACCACCACCTGGAGCAGACCAGCTGAAGTGTTGCTACTGCTGCCTGCTCTATGGTCATGCAAAGCCCAAAGCCAGCAGCTGGCAATTGAGTTTTGTTGTTGTCTCCACTTCAAGGAAAGTTTTGCCCATAAATGGGCTTGAGCTTTGCACTGGCAATATTTTTAGTTAAATAGTCCTGGACAATGATTATTATGCCAGAGTGGTGTGATGGTGGAGGGGCTGTTTTCTAAGGAAATGCTTGAAGGCACCTTTACTGTGCAGCTCTTTGAGGACCCTTAGCACAGCAAGCTGGTGTCCATACAAAACGAGGAGGGGGAATGGTAAGGGCAGAAACAGACAGATTTTGAAGGAGGTATTTTTTACACAAGGCAGTTAACTCTATGGATGTCCTCACAGCTGCTGGTGAGAGGTGCCATGGGGCCCAGGATGCTGTTGCTCTTCTGGCAGAAGTGGTTTCCTCTCCATTTTGATTCCTCTGAACTGTCAATGTAATTTCTTTTCCATGCAGGAAAAGAAGAAATATGCATGGAGGTAGGTGAAATGGTCAGCCGTACATCACTAATTGTAGAGTTAAATGACAGCTTCACTTCCCAGCTTGAGGTTTGAACTGTTCTTTCAAAATCCATCTTTGGCCAGGTAGAAATAATGGGTGGCAAAGGGGTCACAGCTGCTCCTTCTCTCTTTTAACCTTTGCCAAGGACAAGAGGAGGTTTATGGGTATCAGTGGGACGCTTTATAGTGGAGGGACAAAGTTGTTGAAACTGAAGATAGCAGGGGAAAGAGAAACTTCAGAAGGAGGAAAAGAACATTATGAGGCCATGTTCAGATTTTGAGTGGATGATGCTGATGAGCAGTTGGAAGAGCTGAAGTTCAAGGAGCTCGGGTGAGAGGGCAGAGGACTCTGTCTCGACAGTGGCTGAAGCACTTGGATTGGCGCTTGCATGTCTCAGCAGAGTATTCTGACTTATGAGCCTGCCTGTCACTATCACATGCCTTGTCTGGATGCAAACAGAGAGAAGGTTCTGGGACAACCATGAGATTTAGTGCAGCTGGCTTTCCAAAGGTTCAGTAAGAGACAGTTTTAAACAAGATGAAAACAGCTGGCTGCATTATTTTCTCCCATCCTTTGCAATGGAATCAAGTTAGTGATAGGTTTTGTGCTTGCACTCGTTCAGCTGAGGGAAAAATTTGCTCTAAGGAGCTAAGTTGTGTCTGTATACATGCTGTAGCTAATCCCTTGTGTTCTTCCTTTCATGGGCCTAATTCCATTGGAAACACTGAGGGCTAGAGTGTGAAATGAGTCTAATTTTGGTAAGATACAACTGGGGGAAATGGCAGTGTAGCTTTGATTCTGAAGTGATCATTCACTGCAATAATTACTTTCCTGACTTTTTCTAGGAAAAGGTGTAACATTTTACCAAGATAAACCCCATTGGATTGACTAAAACAGAACAGAAAAGCCAAAGCCCCCTTTGGCAGAATTAGTGCTGGTGCTGCTGAGTGTGCTCCTCGGGACACTGTTGAGTGTGTCTGTCAAGCTCTTCCAAAGGACTCTGCAAGCCAGCATTGCTTCCACAGGTCACAAGGCAGCATTTCTCACCAGGGCGCTGCTGTTTCCTCCTCTGACTGTAGCAGATTACAGATTATACTGGAACATGGCTGAGAAAAGGTCAGAAATGAGGGTGAAAGTCTTGGAACTGAAGCTGGGAAGCTTTCCATTCTCATCCGGGAAACTTTTTTTGCATCGAATTAAAAAACCCAAAACAAGGCAAAAATAAAACCACCCCACCACTTCCATCACACTTCTGCTTTTCTTGCCATGTTCTCTCTGCCAGTCAGAAAGGATTTTATTTCCCTTGCACTGTGCAGTCAGTGAATGCTTAGCTGAGGAATCTTCAGTGTGAACAGAAGTAATGGCCAAACACAGCTCATTTTCCTACAGCTCGGCCTCCAGATGATTGCATAGCCTGGAGTTACTGGGGTTTGTTTACCAAATTAAAGATGTTTATATGGAGTGTTAATGTCAGTAGCCTACATGGGACTCTTTGAAATACAGTCTGTTAAATACTGTAAGATATAAAAGCTAATCAAGTAGGGTTTGTATTTTACTGATGCTGCGTTGCTAAGCTTTTTGTGCCAGGAATAATGGAAGAAAGCTAATAATAAAAAAAATCAACGTGGATTCATTTTATTATGAGGCTGAGATGTGCTTGGTACCACTATAGTTTTTCATGTAAAGTGTGTAGAGAAACTAAAATCCTTGTTGATCATTACCTTCCTTCCAGAAGAACCTATCTAACATTGGAATAGTCTGCCCAGGGCAGTGGTGGAGTCACCATCTCCGGAGGTGTTTAAATGCTGTGTGAACCTGGTGCTTAGGGACATGGCTCAGTAGTGGCCTTGCAGTGCTGGGTCAAAGCTTGGACTGGGTGATCTTGAAGGTCTCTTCTGACCAAAGATACTCTGTGAACAGCGTGGGCCAAGTTCTGTTTGCTTTGCCTGCTTAACAGGGTGGCATTTCTGTGTGCAGGAGAGAATCTCACAACACTTGAGAGAGGAGACATGCTGTGTGCAATTCAAACTGTGGTGGGAATGTAATGGGTAAAAGGGTTTGATTTCAGCTTGGTGGCAAGTTGGTGTTTGCATCCCTCAGTCTCAGGGTGTAGTTTTGGTTTTAAGCTCAGTTGTGAATTCTTTCTCCATCTGAGGGGTGAGTTGCCTGTGTGCATGTCTGGGATCCACAGTGCTGATGTATTAGAGCTAGGTTTAAATCAGGGAAGAAGTGATTTGATGGCATTAATGTGGCACTATGTGCAGACTAAAGAGGACAAAGTAATGGTGGCGCAATCAGCGGGGCTGCATCAACATAATTCTTTCAGGATCCAATAAAGTCTCTTTGCATAACAGTGGCTGCACTGTGCTGTATTCGCAGATGAGCTCCTTGGGGAATGCATCTGCCTGCTGCATTTTGATGTATATTTATGTCATTAGGAGCTGCAAAAATCAGGATGTTTTTCTTCCTCTCTCCTCAGAGATGATCTCTGACAGTAGTGCCCTGAAGTGCTCCGTTCAAATGCTGACCGCTTTGAAATCTGGCCTGAATTCATCAAGGCTCTTAGTTGATCAGAAGAGGACAAGTTTACTGGATTAATTGCTCTCAGTTGATTGAGTGCTTTTTAGATAGTGTTACAAGCTCACAAGTCCAGCACATGTTCCCCTAGGTGTAGCTTGCCTTTCGTATCCAAAAATATACTTTTAAAAGTTAGAAATATGTCCTTCGGTCAAATGTTTGAACCTCACGTTCAGGCCTTAAGAATATTTGATAGGTTTAACGATTCAAAATAATCATAAATAAAAATTACAGCTATCAATAACTTGACATTACAAAGGTGAAGGTCGATAGAGAGTGACTCTCCCAAGCTTTGGAGCCTTGTTCCTGGCCACGGGGCTGTGGGGACGAGGGTGCAAGTGAGGACGAAGCGCGGGGGGGGGGAGGACAGGAGCCCAGCCAGGCTGTACCTGGGAGCCGCTCCTGATGGCTTTTCCACAGATGTCCTGCTTTGTCAAAAACCAGTAAATCTTGTGAAGTTTATTTTCCTTATAGCATCTGTGTTTTATAATGGTGCTTTTAATTTGTTTTTTCTTTGTCTGCTGGGATTTCTTTTGTCCGGCACTTTCAGGCCTCCCTTTTTTTTCTGGGTGGAAGCGAGTCCGTTAATGATGGCCGGCTTGGGAATACACCCCGGGCCCGGCAGCCGCTCCCTCCCTCTGACAACAAAGCCCATTGTTGTTTCCTTTCTTCACTTTTATCCTCAACTTAATCCGCCCCACCCCCCCCCACACACACATTGAGTATTTGTGGGATAAAATGTCTGGAAAAGCGTGGCTCAGATTTTTGGGTGGGTGATGTGATGGAGGCTGTTTCGCTGCAGACTTCAGCAGACAGGTACAAAGGCAGAGCTAAGTGGATGGTTTGTGTCTCACTGGGCACAGTTCATCCAATATAATGCTGCACTTGCAAATAAACTTCTCCTGTCAGGCTACCTCGGCTTTTTTGCAAGTCGCTTAGTAAAATTAATAAGAGATTTATCAGCAGCTTTAATTGGGGCAGAAGACTTTTATTTTTCTCCAGTGAAAGTGTAAGTGGTTGAATTAGGATTAACCGTAGGAGGTTTTTTGACTTGTGTTTGGTTGCAGTCAGGAATTTGGACCTTGAGTCTGTAAGATCAGAGTGAAAATAATTCAAGAGTTTCTTCTTGTGTGTGTCCTGAGCTGTGGCCCAAGCTAGAGAAGATCAGGCAAAAGGGAGGAGGATGCAGGGAAAATAAACTTTAGTCTAAAATGGTTTTAATGTATTCTGTGCACAACTCTTGAACTGTCATCTGAAAATCTCTTCTGTGACAGCTCATGGAAAGATGAATACATGGCCAAAAGGACTTGCCTTGCTCAGGGTCCTGAGGGCTGTTAGCTCAGCCTTGGGGTGATTACCAAGGGAAAGTGTCTCATTGTTCAGGGTGCTCTGCTGGAAATGTGAGGTTGGGACAATGGTGATTAATTTTCTCTAGATTAATTGCAATAGAAAGTATTGCTTGAATGGTCACTAGGGTGTGATTTGTGTGTTGTGTCAGTATACAACCAAGCTAGCATTTAAAGTTAAATTGTAAGGGCTAAGAGAGACTCCTCTAATTCCAGGGCTTTAGTCTTTATTAATGTCCATATTTCCTTGGGAGAGTGAATTCAGACTGTCCACATGTGGCAAGGCAGCCTGAGTACAGGATACTGCTGTGTGAAAAATGGTTGATATTTCTAGCAGACTTAAACTTTAGCTTATTTGTTGCTTGTCCTTTGACAGTGAATCAACAACTGCTTGAGCTGTAGAAATAATGTTGATGCTTGACTGCATTCTTTGTGCTCTCTTGGCCTGATCCGGCAGTCCTGTACACACGCAACTCCCATTTACTGCAGGAGAGGCTTCCTACTTCAAAGGGCTGGGGGAATGGAGGGTGGCTGTTGAGTTTCTGGATGGGTACAACAGGACACTATAAAATTATGGGGGTTTAGAGTGACTTATCAAACATAACCTGCGACATTGTGGTGTTCCACTGATATTCAGAATGCGGAGAATTCAGGTTTACTGAACGCTGAGGAAAGGACCAGCCCTTGTCACAGATCCCCAAGGCCATGCATGTACCCCTCTGACAGGTCTGAGGCAATGTACAATGCAGGTAGAACAGTACAGAACATCATAAAAATAGCTAAAAAGAATTCAGGGTAAACAACAGCAAATATTTTTACTAAGAGTTTCTATTAAGTACAATTTCCTTTAACCTCACTCATCTGCACCATCTTCAAGCTCCCTGTCAGATTCTCGAGGAAATCTTTACTGTCAGAAATAATTTGTCTCCTTTTCGTAGCCTGGCAACATTTTCAGTCCTCTCTGTGTAGTTTAGTAATTTTTTTTTCCTGTGTGCTTGGTATTTTCAGTTCTTTCTGTGTAGTTTAGTACAATTTTTTTTGTTTACTCAGTGTTTTCTTGAGTGCGAGCCTAAAAGTTTGTCGGAGGTTGTTGCTACGATTAATAAAGAACTCCTAAGTGCTGACTTAATCCTGCAGTTTCCTGACTATCCTTAACTGCCTTGGGATTCCTCAAGTTGTGTGAAAATAAAGCAGCTTTTCCCTTGTGTAGGAAGATGGGCTGTAAGTGCCTCATTTCTCTGCATGCAAAGATTCTATTGGAGGTTTTGCATATGGAAAACTACACAGTGTTGGGAGCGGAGGGCACGGAGTAATTAAATGTGCCTTGAGAGAGGGGACTGTTACAACGCAGTCACTTGGTTCAGTAGTTCAGAGTTAATCATTATATTCCTAACAAGTAAAAGAAAACAAATTACAGACGTTTGGAGCCCCCCTCTGTAGATCCCGTGGCTGTTTGCTGCGGAACATGCGGTGCTGGTGGTGAATATGGGAGAGGGAAACACTTTCAGAGGGGCCGTGATTACATGCAACAGTAACTAATTAGACAATAATGCAGAAAACTATTTATGCTCCTTCCTACTAGAACCAAGAATGCATTATGAAACTAATCTTAAAATAAAATTAAAAAAAGTTAATTGCATTTCAGTCTTCATTTAAAACTGAGCTTTATTTTCCTTCCCCCCCCCCCCCCCCGCCCCCAGATCCTTTCCTGTTTCTTTTTATTCAAAGTTGGTGCAGGAAAATTGCTGTTAATGAAATCTGCCGTCTGAGATTTCGGTGGGGTTGTTGTTCATTGAAGCTTTGCTATTTCTCTTAAAATGGGTTGACCAATGTTCAGCCCAGATGCTTAACACGAAATACACTTTTGTAACTTCATCATTTTTGTTGTTGTGCTTTTTTTCCCCCAAGATGCAGACGTTGTAGAAAAAAAACCCCAAACAAATCCCTCCCCCTAAGCTTACAGTTATATAGTATTAAAAGAAGGGTAAAGGAAGCATTGAGTGTCTTTAGGATGATGAGACATTCATTAAGATTTTTCTGCCTTCCTTTTCCTATTTTCAATCCATCTGAAGTACCATTAAAGCTTTTCAGGCAGCTTCCTGTGAGAAACCCTTTTCTGTGCTGTTTTTCTTCCTTGAAAAAAGGTGGCTGCTCTTCAGTCAGATTGTATGGATTTGGCCTGGGATTTGTATAATATCTGTGTAGAATGCACCGGTTGTTTAGGAACCTAATTCCCAATATGGCTCCCTTTTGATTAAGAACAAAGCCAGCGTTTCACAGCATTATAGGAACACAGAAAAACAAGTTAATGATCTAAACCTTCTAATTCATGGTTGCTTGTCTATTTAAAGTACTTTTGATTCTGTTCTAAACAGACTGCCCCCCCCCCCCCTCTTTTTTCCCCCTGTTGTTGTTTAACGTCTTTCTTTGGTTTCCTCGCATTTCTTTCTTTACTGTCCATGAAATTTGTAGCTAGTTTCCTTTTCTAACTGAAGAATGAAAGGTTGTGACTACAGAATGATACAGAAAGCAAGAAAGCATATCTAAACTGGGCGTATATCCAGCACAGAGCTCTTTGAAACAAGCTAAATTTAGGGCTGTGGGGACTTTTTTTTCCTTTCTGGTTACGTTTTCCCCTTCCTTTTTTTAAGTACCTATATGTTTGGGTTTTTTTTTTTAACTTCATCTTTGTTGAATGAATATGAAGTTTGGTCCTTTTGAAATACTTTGTTTCTTTCCTGTAGTTTTGCCTGGCTTTATTTTATAGTTATTTGTGATTTTCCTCTGGTCTGTGCTCAGCAGCTTACTATGATGTGTGCCGTAGGGACAACAAAAGCAACCTTTTGAGGGCTTTTCAGTTGCCAACACTGTATGTGGTACTTCAGGAAAAGAATTCTCATCCAGATACTCTTTCTGTTGTTATTTGTAGCATTACCAGAGAACTGAAATCCAGACCTTGCTCTTCAAATTGAACTTGAAAACTTTCTGGTGAATGAAAGTGTCAGGCAAGCAGCAGCAGCAGCAAGAATAATTTCCCTTCCATGGAAATCCCCTTACATAAAAATCAACATTTGCTGCTTCCACTGTCCTTTATTTTTTCACTTGAGAGAGATGACTTTTTGAGATGTGCTTTTGCTGACAACAAGAGCTGATTATTTTTGCTCTTTTTAATTTTCATTTTTTGGGCAATGGCTTATTTCAAGGAGCTGTTAAAAAAATGGTAACTGAAGGAAAAATGAAAGTAATCTGTTTTCTTGCATCTCTCTCTCTCCCATCAAGGTAAACTGAACAGCCAAGACACTTACAATAACTTCACAAACAATAATCCTGGGAACCCTCGCCTCCTGCCTCTTCCCAGTTTGACTGTGGTCTTGCCCCTTGCTCAAATCAAGCAGCCAATGACGTTAGGGACCATCACCAAACGCACAGGGTAAGTGAGCTGCACGATCCTTCCTTATCAACCTTTCCTTCTTGTAATTAATACAGGAAAAATCTGTGTTGCTGGTGGGACTTGGTTTGATTCCTGAGTTTGATTTCAGTGTCTGCAGTTTAATGCCAACAGAAGGAGGGGAGGGGTGAGGAGAAGAGGAGACAAGAAAAGGAAACCAGCAGCAGATAAATAAACAAAACCTGAAAACAAAGCTGTAACGATCCAGGAGTATTCATTTGGTGGCTCATTTCCTTGCAGTCTACCATGTGGGAAATGCTGTACACTGACATGAGGAGAGGTTTCACACCAGGAATTGGTATGAAACATAAGCAGAGCTGTATTCAATCAGGATAAGATGTGGGGTTACTGTTTTGGTTTGTTGTTGGGTTTTTGTTGTTTTGGTTTTGTGTTATTTTTTTCTTCCAAAGGCTCTTTCTTTGGATTTCCAAACTTTTCAAGCAGAAACGATTTTTGCCTATCAGAAAGGGAAGACAGTAAGGCAGGTTGAGCATGAAGGCAAAACTTCATCCTCCTGTTTTCCTGACCTTATTTTTCCTCTGAAGTGACTGTTCTGTACTATGACATTCACGTGTGGACTTTCAGTTCAGAGCCAGCTGCACTTTGGTACTTTTCACTGTGCCATGATAAAGCACTTCAAAATATTTGTGGTGCAAAGAAAGCTCTACTAAATATCTCTCTGTTAAACAACTAAGAAGGTTTTGTGAGCTTCACAAACTAACAATTTCAAGTCAACCAATGCTGTTCAATAATTGATATTTTTATCTTTCTAAATTCAAAATCTTCAACCTTTTGCAATTAATCCATAAAGCTGGGGGGGGATTTTATCCCCTCCCCTTTTTTAGGTGATCAAATCCCCGATCATTTTCTGGTTAAAAGTCAGATTCATTCATTTACAGCTGGCTTCTTTTGTACTTTGAGAAAAACTGAGGGACTGTGGCATGTGGTTGGACAAAAACAATGGAGAAGGTTGCTAACATTCCCCTGCATTTTGGCAAAAGGGTGCAGGCACTGGCTTGCTTGCTTCAGTGGCTTCTTGCTCGAGCTCTAGAGTGAGGTGAATTTCACTTTCTGTTGTGTCAACCAGGAATTACTTTTGAGGCGAGAGCTTGGGGATATTCCCTCTCTCCCTGAGTAATTCCCATAGTCAGTGCTTGAGTAAAATCCATTCTTGTTTTGTTTAGTGTGCTAAGCATGCATGCTGATGTTCTGAAGCTTACCTGTGTAGTCACAGCTATACATGTGGATCTCTCTCTGTGTCTGCCTAACAATCCAGTCCCGCTCACGCTGCTGTAAACTGGAATTTCATTAGGCTTGTTGAACTGGGGGCACAGAATTGCCCAAAGCACTGAGGCTGTCTGCAGATAACTTCCTGAACTCCACAGACAACTGTAAATGGAACCTGTGAAATAGCAAAGAAAGAGTATGAGGGCAACATAGCTACACTTCTCAGTTGTTTATTTTTTCCCTTTCCCCCCCCCCCCCCCCTGCGCTACATTTTCAACACAGGTGAGGGAAAAAAATTGGACTGGCACAGAGAGGTTTGAGCAGGGACATAAGGGAGCCAGGATCAGAGAGAGGTTGGTGGGGTGTGTGTAGATTAGCAGGAAGTTACAGTTCCTCAAAGAGAGAAAATACCAAAAAGGTGTCTGGAAGAGTACAGTCAGAGGACAGAGATGTAATTCTGGGCTGTGTTAGTAAACTCCTCAAAATTAGACAGAAATTAAGCAGACACTCAGCTAGGAGAAGACATAGCAAGAAAATAAAAAGCCATCAGAAGGCCTTCAGGAAGGAAGGTAGGGTGATAGGAGCGCTGGAGAGGAGGATGATTTGAGAAACAGCACTTGGTTTATAATGGTAAATCATGCAGTGGTCTTTACAGAGGCCTTAAAGCTGTGCTCACCAGCAAACTCTTCTACAACCCTTGCAAATATGAGAATTCTGCATTGTTCTTCTTCATTTCAATTCTATTCTGTCCATTGTTCTAGTCTATTGAAGCAATTATTCTTAGCTGTTGTAAACACATTCACAGTGTTCATATTTGGAGTTTCCTTGAAGTAAATGTTGCTGTTAACAGCCATTCCCCAGCCCTGTGATTTCATGTGATTTTGTTGTAACTAATTGAATTTAAAATATTCCACGAGGCTTATGTAACAGGGAGGGGGGAAACAACAGGCATGGGAAATACCCTGCTGTGTAAATAGAGTTTTCATGAATGAGGATCATAATTTTCAGTGAAGCCCGTGGAGCTGTGTAACGCTAAGCTGAGAGCTTCCTTCATTTGTTCTGCGTCCAAACTGTTTGATGAAAGAACGCAAAATTAACATGAAAAGCTGTACTTCTGAAGCGGGGATTTAAGAAGAATGCCTAGGATCCAAGAAGCCTGGCATGCCTAAAATGACCAAATTGAGACAGCAGCCTTAACTTAAACCTCCAGGGGGCAAAGCGTGTGTTTAACATATTTAACATCTGCCCTCGTATTTCCAGAAAGGCAGAGCAGTGCGAGTCTGTGCAGTGTGAGGCTCAGACAGGACAGGGACCATCTGCCTCGCTCTGAGAAGTGTAGGAGGCATGTATTACTGCAAATGGCAAAAGACAGATGTATTTACACCTACATGGTCAGCACCTTTAAGCGCTGCTCCGAGGAAACAAGGCTCTTCTTTGGGAGCAGCTGCTTAACCTTGTGATTGTGCAGTGATCAGAAAAGGAGAGGCACTCTCTCGCAGTTGGGCTTTGCAGGCAGCGCAGGGCGGCCCTCCCAGCAGATTGCCTTTTTCTGCTGTTGCTACTTTTAAGGAATTAAAATGTAATCTGTTGCAGTCCACTTATCAAAAAGTGGCAAAAAGGCAAGATTCAAAGAACACCCTTTAATTGGCTGTCCTGGGTTTGGCTGTTTCCTTTGCTTTTAATAAATGAAAAGCTTCTTTAATGCTAGAGATCTTTCTTCAGCTTTGCAGGTTTTATTAACCAAAAAACCAACCCCAAAACAGTCAGGTTGGGGTTTGTTCTGTTGGTATCCAAGAGAGCAGCATATTTTTTAAGGTACCAAAGGGGCTGATCAGGGCTCTTCAATGCTTTCATGCTAGAGATCTTCCTTCAGCTTTGCAGGTGTTATTAACCAAAATAAACCCAAACATTCAAGCGGGGTTTTGTTCTGTTAGTATCCAAGACAGCAGCATGCTTTGTTAAGGTACCAGAAGGGCTGATCAGGGCTTTTAATATCGTCTGTCAGGAGCAGAGCTGCAAAGTGTGTCATGTCATTGTACTTGGCAGGTGGAATGGCAGTACATTTTTCAGAAGTGTTCACTGTAACCCTGTGGGAATGAAAGACCAGAATCTGGAGTTGGGTCATTGCTGCACTCTTCATCACAGATGCCTTTTTTTTTTCCCCCTCCCATGCAAACTTACAGATTTTGAAACATTTCCTGATCACTCACTCAACTCTCTGGATACAAATCACATTCTCAGCACTATCTCAGAGCATTACCTCCATTTTGCCATCACTGTCATTTCTTGTTCCCTGCCCTCTGCTTCTTCCTCTGCTTTTTCAAGTCTCTCATTGTAATTTCTCCACTTAATTTTTGTCCCTGTGTTTTGCCATCCCATTGACTGGCTTGCCTGTAGTTTGTATTGTCAGCACATTCTGAGGAGCAGATAGGCTTTCCCTAAGGGGCTCTAACACCGAGTGAGGAAGCATCTTATGTTTTAAAGATTAGGGAGATGTAAGACAATCAAAGAGCTAGATTTAATAAGTCTTTCTACATCTGTGCCTCAGTTTCCCTCTCAGAGTTTTAATAGTAATGCTGAATTCCTTCTGGAGTCTGGTGAATGGGTTAATTCATTGCCCATTACAAAGAGCTTATAGATTTGAAAGGGGAAGAGCTCTATGATCCATCTCTTGCTTGTCTATAAAAGGCAGTGAATATGTTAGAAGACAGCTTTGTGCTTTGCAACGGCTTTATAAGTGTTCCTTGTGTTTGTGGAATGGGTTGTAGTTAGTTTCCAGTTCATAAGAATGTGGGGACACAGCTGAGCTGTAATAGGAAGGAGGGAAATAAAAGCTACAGTAATTGCCCCCGAGGAAAAACTATTGTAGAAGTTGGTTTCTCTGACAGCAGCATTTGTTTTAATTTTCTCAGGGGATGTGGTCATTATATTTGTATCAGACTTCAGTCTCAAATTCGTTGTAGCTGTAGTGAAACACCAGGATGTAACCTGCATTAGCTGGCTCTTGTCAAAGCAGACACATCCAATGTATCTTACAGGAAAAGGAATAAACCTTAGGGTAGGGGTGGGTTTTTTTTTCCATCCAAAAGATTTAGATAGTGGGGTTTTTAAAGCATGAAACTCTATCTGTTCCTCATCCTGTCCCCCAAAAAGCAGGGGGAAAGTAGGTAAAGTGCCTGATGCAATTTTATCATCTTGGTGTTACTCATTGCTTCTATTTTATGTACTGAAAAGCACTGATACCCGCTTGGGTTATTTTGACTTGGAGAGCTTAATTTACCCCACATTCTACTGCTGAAGCAAACAAAAACAAGGAGTGCTAAGGCATGATGTCATCATACAATTAAGCAGGCAAAAGTACCTAAAAAAAGCCAAGGGGAAAAAACTGAATGTGAAAAGGTAAAGCTGAAAGAATCAGTACAAATAGCTCAGCTTCCCTGCATGTTGAAGCCAGACATTCTCTTTCTGGCACATTTCTTGGATCTGTTTTGTGTCACCTTCAATAATACCTTTTGGTAATAAAGAAAGCTGTAATGGTTTGTAATTGATCTGAAATACAGCTATTTGCAGTAAATTTTGATCAGATGTCCCTGTTTATGAGAGGAATCCAGCTATGGGGACAGAGTGATGAGGGCTGTAAGTGCCTATTGCACCACTCTGTAACAGCTTCGGTTTTGTTCAACGCAGTGACACAAAAATCAAAGTGTGCTTCAGTTCTGGAGTTGTTAAACTCCAGGAATCAGATCAGAAATTAGGAGCATTCTCTTGGAATTTTGAATCATAAATCATCTTCCATCCATAATTTTCCTGTTGGAATTTCACAGTAGCTCTGAGAAGGGGGAACCTCAGTGAGTTTTTTGCCTTGGCTTTGCTCTGTTACTGTCACTGAGCGTAGCCATCTGGTGCTGTCTTTTCAAGGTTGGGTTATCCTGTAATTTGTACATTCTTTCTCTCAACTAGCATACCATCCATATTGTGTGAAGGAAATAGTGAGAAACAATTGCTTATATAAATATCATAAAGGAAAAAAAAGTGTCATCTTGAAATAAATTACATCTTGAGAACAGGGAGGAAATAGTAAGTTGTCTTTCTCACACATCAGGCTTTTAGTAAGAGACTGCTGCAGTCTGTGGGAGTGTAAATACATTTTCTTTCTGATGCAAGGTTTTGTATCTCTATTAAAAACAACCAAATGAGCAAAACCTTCCACCGAAGCATGGATCCACCTGACTGAATTTGTAAAGTAGAGAGAATTTGTTAGTTTGCAAGTATAATCAGCTTGACACAGCACATTGTCCAAATAAAAGAGGCCTGACTTATCTTTTCTAGTGAGCTCAGCAAAACGTCATTTGCTGCCTGCTTTGTGCAGACAGAGAAACTGAGGCAGAGAGAAGGAAAAAATACTTGCCCAAACATCCAAAATCATCATTTAACCATTCTAAGCTCTCAGTCAGACTCAGCCACTCTCCAATGACTCTGCAAATTTACACCAGATACATCCCAGGCAGGCAACACCAGAACAAGAGGACACAGTCTCAGGCTGTGCCAGGGGAGGTTTAGACTGGATGTTAGGAGGAAGTTCTATACAGAGAGAGTGATTGCCCATTGGAATGGGCTGCCCAGGGAGGTGGTGGAGTCACCATCATTGGAGGTGTTCAGGAGGAGACTTGATGGGGTACTTGGTGCCATGATCTAGTTGTTTAGGTGGGTTGGATTGGTTGATAGGTTGGACACGATGATCTTGAAGGTCTCTTCCAACCTGGATTTATTGTATTATATTGTATTATATTGGCTATGGGTTGTGCAGAAGATTTAGCTCTCCAGTAAATGTTTAAACAGTACAACAGTGATGGAATAAGCTTCTGCTGAGGCATTGGAATGATCTTCAACTTGACTGTGGAGGAGATGGCACCATGCATACAGCCCAATCCATTTAATTGGGTTTTATCACTGTTCAAAAGTGATCTGTTTTGTCTGGGAAGGCAGCTAAATGAGCTCTCTCCCCCAGAGTGTTAACCAAACTTTTATTTCAGCTAAAGGCTGGTCCATTACATGGAGTTCAAAAGATCTTCTGTGTGGTTTTTTGCCTTAATTTAAAAACAAGGGTGTGTTTTTTCCTGCAACATTCTACTTTATTGGGTTTTTTACATCTCTGCTTGTTGGGAGAGTAAATGTTTTAGATTTGTACCTTCACATGAGATATTTTTTGTTTTGAGAGCATGTCTTCACTCAGTGTCAAATTTAGCTCACAGAATTCTTTCTCATGAGGCTGTTCTCCTTTTAATTGTATAGATACATGGCTTAGTGCTTTATACATCCTTCTGTGATAGATCTTTTCTGTTAGTTCATTGCCTGAATTATTTCACTTGGTTCAACTAGCCAGAATTTATCACTGGGTCACATTAGAAAAAGAGAACTGACACATTGGAGTCTTCAGAATCACTTATTCAGCCATTTTTTGGGTGATGCTCCATGCCCAATGAGAATCAAAGAAGCCTTGAGCATGGGAGTAGCTCTAAATTTACCTCCTGCTCCCCCGTGCCAGATTTCACGCCAATGCCAGTGTGGTGATGGCTTTTTCAGAGGAGATGTTAAAAACAAGGCAGATACCATTAACAATTACAATGAATGGAGGGTTTGTGAAACTCTGCACTGTGCAAAATACTTGAACAAAAAGTCAAATAAAATCATGGTGGAGATATGTGGCCAGAACCACTGAGCTCTGTATCAGGTGCTTCTGAAGATACGTTTGTAATAAGTTACAAGGCTGCTGTGTCTCAGGGTGGCTAAACAATTTGAATTCGCTGGTGTGTTTCTGTGCTAGAAAAAGGGCTGACTCTAAGAAGCTGTGCTGGTCCCTGCTGCTTTTCATTAGGAGTCTTCCAGTAAATTTGTAACTGTCCCGCTCAGCCCTTCAGGGTGTTGTGGAAGACCCCCAAGTATTTGTTGCTCATGTACTTTTCCTACTAGCTTTGACTTTAAGGTCTGTTTAAACCCCAGACTGCTTCTGCCTCAGATTTGTCAGGAGATTTCAGGAAGGAAAGCTGAGCTGTGTCTAGCTGGAGTTATAACCTCAAAGCCTGCTTGCAACTGGTGCATTGCCTTGGTCACGGCCATTGTGCATGAGGAACCCACCCCGTCAGCTCCTGCTTCTGGAGGGGGGGTTGGTGGCCTTGTCAGTGGAGACCATTCATGTGAGCAGTGACGTGTGTGAGTGTCAGCATGCTGGTTGCATTGGAGGGAGACATCTCTTTCAGGGCACCGTGAGTGGTTATAAAAGATGATTTGGGTTACCTTCTGCATAAATCTTACTAGCATGCTATAGAGTGTACTTGTTGGTAATGGAGTTGTCATTAATTTCTGTGCATTTTTCCCCTTTCTGTGAAGACCTTACCTGTTTGGAGCAGGATGTTTTTCCATAAAAGCTCCATGGTGAGTTCCCACTTCAAACCCAGCATGCCTATAACTCATTTGCTGTCCTCTGTGATTAAACTTTTTACATTTGGTTTGATTTTTGGAATTTATTTTTGTTGTTCCACTGTGTTTGTTTGCATGGCTGATCCATAGGTGGAAGCTCTGCATAACTTCATTTTTAAACTATGGATGTACATTCACCATCAAGCATTGCCAAAGAAGACAAGGGGTAACAGGCACAAACTTGAACACAGGGAGTTCCATCTAAACGTGAGGAGGAACTTCTTTAGTTTAAGGGTGCTGGAGCACTGGAACATGCTGCCCAGGGAGGTGGTGGAGTCTTCATCTCTGGAGACATTCCAACCCACCTGGACATGTTCCTGTGCAACCTTCTCTAGGTGAACCTGCCTTGGCAGTGGGGTTGGACTCCATGATCTCTTGAGGTCCCTTCCAACCCCTACCACTCTGTGATTCTGTATGAAATGCATTCTCTTTCTTTAGTCTTTGTTGCCTTTGAGAGGGCAATTAATTTTTAAGTAGCACAGAGGTTGAAAAAATAAATTCTTTCCCCAGTAATGGACAAAAATGATTGAAATATCTTCCCCAAACAAGCTTCTCTTTTTCTGTCTAGGGGTTGGACTAGATGGCTTTGGAAGGTTCCTACCAACTCAACCCATTCTGTGATTCCATATAGCTTCCTTTTATTATTGTAGCACCGAGTTGCTTACAGAGAGAAAGCATCAATGATGGCTTCTTGAAAATAAGCCAGGTCAGCAGTTTTAGGCAACAAGGGTGGGAAAAGTTTGAACATCTTAAAATTTGCTTAGAAAATGCAGAAACTTCCAGCCAGGAGGTTTTATTTTGGAGGGGAAGGGTGGGAGGTTGTTGGGGTTTGGGGCAGTTTTGAGTTTAGCTAAGGGTACTTACCAGCTGTCTGTTAGAATGGTAGTGTGTAGCTCTTTACTACTAAAAGTCTGTTCCACATCTATCAGCTGCTTTTTTCTCCCAAAATCCTACCCTTGGCAGAAAGAAGTCTTTAGGAGCTTCACTGGGTGACTTTTAAGAGAAGGGTAGAGTGGAAAGTAGGAACTCTGCCAAAGACAGGAGAAACAAAGGTACTGCATATGACACTAAAGGAGAGAAAGTGGCATTGCCTTATTCCAGGAGACCACCTGGCACTGAAGTAGTCTTCCCAAGAACCATATCTAAAGGTGGTTTGCAATGCCCCTAAATATTTCCTCTGGTGATCTAAGAACTGAAAAGGCTGTGGAAGAAGAGTTTTGAAAGCGGATTGTCTTAGCAAATGGCATGGGATGGTCACCCCCTGCACGAAGCAGAAATTACTCTAGATTGAGGCAAGATTAAAAGGCCTAGATTAAAGAGGGAGTGTATGAAATAGACTCAAAAATCGTTGCCTGTCTTTCACAAGCCTCTTTTGTGGTTTGTTTAATGCCAGTACCAGCTCAAAAGTATGGTCTTTACTAGCCTACAGAGAAATTAGGATAAAAAACACACTTTGGGTGGGGGAAGAACTCATGTTGTTTCCATTAAGGTCTTAATGAGACCAAAAATTGTGTAAACAAAATGAATGGAGATTTGACAGCTTGCTGCCTGGCAAATAAAGGAGCCTACCATTTATTTTCTTGCTTTGTCTTGCTTTATTCATGATTTGACAACTGGAAACATGTCTTTGTTTTCTGGTTTTAGGCACAATGATAAATTAATTCAAATTTATGTCTTTGGAGGCAGATCTGCTTTTGCAGTAATGCTGTGTGTAATTGCAAATTTCATGCAGTGTTTGTCTCCTGATACTTTTCTTGCTGCTTATGTTGTCTAGGTAAAACTTTTGCCTCCAGAACTCATCCACATTTCCATTTCAGTGGGTTTAGCTGTGGACTTCTGGAGGAGTGCTTTTTGGGTTTATGAATCTGATGCATCTGAAGCCTGTTTGCTTGGAATGTAAAAGCAATCTGATTCTCAGCCTGTGCAGGCTCTTGCTGTTTGATTGATAATGTTGGGATTTGTAAAGCAGTTCCTTCGTGTTATATATATATGCAATAGATATATTTATAGTTTTGAAAGTCTTGCAACTTGTTTCACTCTGAACTGAAAGACAAATTTAAGGGCCAGCAGCATTTTATGAGATCTTTGAGGAAAGTCTTTACATTGAGGGTGGTGAGACGCTGGAACAGGTTGCCCATGGAGGTTGTAGATGCCCCCTTCCTGGAGGTGTTCATGGCCAGGTTGGATGAGGCCTTGAGCAATCTGATCTAGTGGAAGGTGTCCCTGCCCATGGCAGGGGGCTTAGAACTAGATGATCTTTGAGGTCCCTTCCAACCCAAGCTATAAACACTCCATCACTGTACTGCATAGCCTCTGGTTTTCATAGCTGTCTCTGATTTTCAAACTATTTTAAGAGTATTAATTCTTATTAATGCCTTCCTCCATAAAGCAGGAAAATAAACGATAGTAAAAACATGTTGACTAGTTAAATATTGTCATTACTTCTCATTTTTATAAAGAGCTAACACAAGGCCTTTCCAGAGATTATGGCAGAGTTTGATTCATTACCAAAGTCAACAAGTGGTAGAACTGAATTGTTTCAGTAGCTTTTAATCTCCTCTTATTGTGTTGCCAGCATCAAAGAACTTGCATGCCATTGCTGTGTCTCTTCATTTCTTTTTTTAAGGTCTGGCAAAGTGTTGTCTGAAATTTCTTCTTGGCTTTGCTGCCATCAGTTTTTGTGCCATTTCAGGGGGGAAGTGTTCACACACGCTTTTCACTGGACATGTACACATCCACATCTGTGTGCTTCTACATTAAAAATGGAAAGAGTCCCCCCAGACTAACTGTTAGAGAAGTTATTTACTGTTATCAACACACATTTCCCTAGATACTGTGTGATTTGGGATTAACTTGCCTTTCAGTTTTCAGTTTTCAAGTCTTTAGCTCTTCTGTGATTAGCAGGTGGCTTAGTTATTGACTTCAGCTGGGATAGGTGAGTGTCAGCTGTTGGTAATTGAAATGACATGAGCATGGTCTTCAGCTGAGGCACAGCTCTTATTAAATTTGTAGCAGAACAAGAGCTACATAGTGGAAAGACTTTTTTTTGGTTGTTGTTATTACTATTGTCCTGCATGCTGTGAGTTTCTGCAAAGATAAATTGGGGTAAAAATACTGCTGTGTCTCACTGAATTCTTGGTGTAGCTGAGTAGCCCCAGCACACTGCTTTTTAATCCTCCTTGTGTCATAAACATAGTGCTGTTGTTTCTGATGTGGAAGACTGAAATGATAAAGGTGAGTGGAGTCCCTGGAGACATTCAAAATCAAAAGTGGAGTCGCTGGAGTCTTTCAAGATCAAACTCAATGTGACCCTGGGCAGCCTGATCTAGTTGGAAGTGTCCATGCTCATTGCAGGGGGTTGGACAAGATGACCTTTGAGGGTCCCTTCCAACCCAATTCAATCTGTGAGTGTTCTGGTCCCATTAGCTTCACTTTCATGTTTTGAGTGTTGATTCCCAACAGGTTGCTTCTCTTCTCCTTTCAGTACAAATATGGTACAGTCTTTTGAAAGTTGGGGCACAATCTTCAGGAAGTTACTATGTTGTGAAGAGTCTTTGGAATTAGCTGGTTTTAAAAGGGAGGCCAAACTTGCCTTAATTTCAGTTCTTGGAACAATTTATGAAGTGCTGACAAGCTAAGAGCAAGCAGAGAGCAGGAGTTCATAGCAGAAACAAATCATTCACCACCTACCTTCAACATTATTGTTCTGTTCTCGTTTGTAACACCGAGAGGATTTTGCATCTACATAATAATGAGGATTTATAGTTTGCAAGTTGTTAAAAATCTCTCAGTGACACGAAAATTTATTTTTCTAATGGCATTACTGATCCTGGAAATAAGTGGGCTTTGGAGGCTTACTGAAGGGAGGAGATTTGGGTTGGAATGTATTGATGAAGACATGGAGATAAAGCAAAATGGTGTTAGAGTGGAAGATTCCTTAGTTACAGTAGTGTTCAGAATAGACTTTTGCCATCTCATCAGTGCTTTCAGAGATGTGACTAAACCAGCAGGATGCACCAGGCATTTTTGTTTGGTTGTTGTTATTTTTCTGCAGGACTAAGTTTCATCCTAGTTTACAAGGTCTGCTCTTTCTGTCTACAAAACATCCTTCTTGAAGGGAGAATGTTTTGGCACTGAAACCGACACTGAAATGCATGCCATGAGAGATGTATGTCTAAAAGATGTGATGTAAATAGAATGTAGCTTAGACCATTTCCTCTAAGGTTTATAGTATCAGAGAATTGTCTTGGTTGGGAAAGACTTCTAAGATCAAGTTCAAACTGACACCACCACGGCCATTAAACCATGTCCCAAAGTACTACATCCACACATTTCTTGAACACCTCCAGGGATGGTGCAGGTATATTACTGTATGAATATTTGGAAGACGAGAGCTAAACCCAGTTATTAATAGAGTTAGTTCCAGAACTGGTTAAAAATACTGTTTCTGCCACAGATGACTATTTCAAAGTGTCAGGAATCTGTTCTGGATTCTTCTGAGCAGCTAATAAATATGTAATATGTTAATATCAAATAAAAGATTCTAATACAGATCATGGAGTGCCACTGCAAGCAAAGGAATAGATTTATAGTCAGGAACTTTTTGGAACACAGATTTCTGACCCAGTAATCCAAAGCTGTAGTTTGAACAGTTGGATATTAAGTGCTTTGTGGTGGTTCAATATCAGAGTTACTGACTATAAATTGCAATTGCTCTTTTGGGACATTCTAGCTTCTCCTGCCTGCAGAGTGCTTCAAGGCTGATCTAAGACCAGGAAACTTTGTCTGAATCTTTCCATTGGCTCTGGTCAGTGTGATGGAATTCCTTTGGAAAGGATGATGATGATGATTATTTCCTTCTACATGAAAGGTGTGACCACAGGCTTGTTGTGTGTGTGAATTATGGCAGGTAGCTTAGCCCCTGTGTGCTTTAGCAAGTCCATCTGTAAGACTGCCAGAGTAACACTGCACAAGGTGCTGGGAAGCTCAGTCACACTTGCTGTAAATCCCTTTCAGAAACCTGGTGCTGAACATGAAGCACAAGTGCAGACAATTAGTCCCTTCTCCCATTTTCCTAAGTGACCTCTTTTCTGGTGTGCTGCAAGAAAGTGTTTGCTGCTCTAGGTGAGTTCAAGTTAAAATGTTTCAGGCTGGATGACAGGGATGGTGGAGGCTCTCTGCTTTTAACTATATTCCATATTTTCCATGTGTCACTTCCTACAGCTAGTGGTTGGGAGGAAATGAAGTGTTGGAGATCAGTAAGAGTTTTTGCCATTTCTTTCAGAGAGATCAAGACTGAACTATGAGGGCCCAAGACACAGATCTTTGGGCAGGTGCAGGAGTTTCAGCTTGGAGAATAATTTTGATTTAATTAGGTTTTCTTACAGAAAGAAGGAAGAGGTAGCAAGAGAAGGGAGCAGTGAAATAGAGTAGAGGGAGAAATGTAAAACAATCCAATTAAAAAGACTGGTGGAAAAAAGGAAGAGAGAGGAGAAGGAACAATCCTTTGTGAACTTCTCCAACAGCTTTTCTCTTAAGGAAAGTGTGAAATCCCGGTTTAATGAACGGAGGAAATGGGCAATGCTCTGAGCATAGTTTTGAGCTGATACAAAGCAGAATGTTTTCTTTGGATTCCTGTAAGCAGGAATCTGAAGCACTGAATGATGTCTGAATGAAACATTATAAACCATTGTGCTGTGTGCACACTGTGGAGTTTCAGAGGGGAATGCAACTTCATCTCTGTTTATGTGACAGAATTCCTCATTTGTCTTAACACCTAGCTCAGTGTTTCCTTTCCCTTGTATCCTCAGCATGTTGTTCCCTCATCCCCATTTCCCCATGTCACATCTACCCTCACAGTTTCAATGCCATCAGGACTGTGCTGATCAGCAATCAATGTGTGCAGTAATTGGGAGCTTCTTTTGAAAATGTAAGAAGATACCAACCACCTGGAAGGACTGACCCAGAATCTGTATTTTCATTCCCAAAGGACTTACAGTTATAAATGTTTGTATTCACTTCAGAAGCTGTTTCTATTCAGTGGAAGTATTCAATATTTGGTCTTTTAAACAGTAAAACTAATTCTCCACTATGAGGCAGTTCTCTTCCTTGAGTTAATGAGTTCGGTGAGCAAGGAGAACTTAGGATCTGTTACCAAGAAGCACTAAGGATCTGTACACCCTGCTGACTCTTATGGTAGCTGTAGATGGTCACCACCTCTGAGTTAATATCTTAAAATGCCTATTAAGCAAGGGACATCTTCATTTTTTTGAGAGCTAACCTTCATAATTTTATTTTGTTCTTTCTCTGAAGCAAATCCAAACCAGCTCCACAGATTTCACCCAGTAAGTCTGTGGGAGGAGAATTTTGTGTCGCTGCAGTCTTTGGATCATCAAGGTCGTGGTTTGCAAACAATCCTGGTCTGAAAAGAGAAAAAGGTTGGTGTAGTACAAAAACAAGACTTGAATTTCCATTTCCATTTCCATTTTCTATTTTGTTTTCTCATTTTATGCAATACAATAGAATACAATACAATAGAATAAACCAGGTTGGAGGAGACCTTCAAGATCATCGCGTCCAACCCATCAACCAATCCAACCCCCCTAAACAACTAAACCATGGCACCAAGCACCCCAGCAAGTCTCCTCCTGAACACCTCCAGTGAAGGTGACTCCACCACCCCACGGGCAGCCCATTCCAATGGGCAATCACTCTCTCTGTATAGAACTTCTTCCTAACATCCAGCCTAAACCTCCCTTGGCGCAGCCTGAGACTGTGTCCTCTTGTTCTGGTGCTGCCTGCCTGGGAGAAGAGACCAACCTCCACCTGTCTACAACCTTCCTTCAGGTAGTTGTAGAGAGCAATAAGGTCACCCCTGAGTCGTGATAGCTTCTGAGCAGAAGGTACTTTACACTTGGACTCAGTCTTGAAGGTCTTCTCCAACCTTAGTGATTCTATGATTCTATTCATCCGTTAGCTTTGTTCCTTAAACTCAGGGACAATGGCGATTTTGGGGCATGTGAGTAGGGTGGCTTTGGTAAATAACAAAATTTACAAGAATATTAATTAGTGAAAAACATAATTGGTCTTTCATTACAATACGATGACAGAAAGCAAACTTTGGAGGTTCAGACTAAGGACACTACATGAAGTTTCACTGTCAGGTAAAGGTGAGGCACCTTTGCTAAAGCTAACAAGCAGAATTACGTTTGGCAATGTGTGATTACCTGAACACAGCTTTGATGAGAAACTCTGTCCCACCTTCTCTTACATGAGGTATTCCTATATTTTGGAAACAAGGGGGAAATTGTGTGCTTTGTACAATTTTCTCTCTGCATTCTCTTTTAATTCACATTTTGGATTGTAGAAATAAAAAGGCAAGAGATTTAAAAGAGTAGTCCACTGCATCTGTAAATGCTTTCCCCCCCCTGCTTCTGCTGAACCATTGCAATAAGATTCTGTTTCTCCTTGCAAACAGATCAATCCAAGCAGTTCGTAGTGGAGTCGCTGTATATTATCAGTTGTTACGGCAGCCTGGTGGAGCACGTACTGGAACCACGTCCCCTCAGCACTGCTCCCAAGATCAGTGATGACACACCTCTGGAAATGATGACCTGCCCAAGAGCCAGCTGGACTTTGGTTAGGTAGCTCATTCTTTTTTCCTTCTTTTTGTCCGGAAAATGGTTGTGATCTTTTGTTTTGGAAGCAGTAAATGAAGTACATTGTGGTTTTCAACTCTATTTTTATAGAGAGGACTCTTGATAGCAAATTCAAGCCTACCTTGAATGTCAGTGCTTACAGTTTTTGGCTCCCTAGTTCAAGAGAGACAGGGATATAGTGGAGAGAGTCCAAGAGAGAGCTACAAGCGTGTTTAAGTGACTTAAACATCTCTCTTGTGAAGAAAGAAAGAGAGATCTGGGGCTGTTTTGTCTTGAGGGGAGAAGCCTAAGAAAGGATCTTACCAATGTCTATAAATATCTGAGGGGTGGGTGTGAAGATGAAGGTGCCAGGCTCTCTTTGCTGGTGCCCAGTGATAGGATAAGGAACAATGGGTAAGAGCTGAAACATGAGGAGAAACTCTCTACTGTGAGGCTGTGAGGGTGTTGGAACCCTGCAGCAGGCTGCCCAGAGAGGTTGCGGAGCCTCCTCTGAACACTTTCAAGACCTGTCTGGATGCATTCCTGTCTGGCCTGCCCTAGGTGATCCTGCTTTGGCAGGGGGGTTGGACTCTATGATCTCTAGACATCCCTTCCAACCCCTAATGTTCTATGATTCTGTGTCTGAATGGGAGCATCAAAATACTTCATAGATGTGAAGCTACATGAACGTGTTTATGGGTCAGAGGAGCTCCTCATCAGCTGGTGATCTGAAATGATCATGTTGTACTTCACCTTTTTATATAAGGACTGAACTCGATTATTTCAATAGTGTTAAAGTCCAGAACTCTGCCATGAGGCAGGAGTGAGGTTGCCACCACGAAGCATTGCAAAGAACTAGGCAAGTTATCCTGTGAGTAGCTGAAGGTAGCATTTCTTAAGACAGCTGAAGAAACGATTCCTGACACATGGAAGAAAGTAAACCAAACTTGATGAGAAAGTGTTGTCAGTGCTTTTGACGTTTTAAAATATTTCCCTATCGATTTTTTTCTTGGCTCCTGTATTCCTTAGTGCTGCTTATGGCTGGGCTAGCTTGATCAATACTTGATTTACCAAGCTATTTAGGAATGGCCCACCCTAATTAAAATTACAACGCAGACTTCTAGCCCATTATTGTTGAAATGAGGAGGTTGTAATGGAATTGAAAATTCTAATTGGATCAATAGTCCCTAACTTTACACAGCTTTATTTTCACAGTTCTTAAGGGCTCAATGGCTTCCCAGTACCCAAGCAGTGCTGGCTAACAGAACAAAAAAGTTCCCCCACTTTCTGGTGGGTGTTTATATAAACGTCAGCATGACATAAAATGGTCCTAAATCTGCTTCCCCGAGTTCATCTCAACCGCCTCCAAAATGTTTTCCTTGCGCAATACGCGCCGCAGGCGTTGTCTTTGCCTCTCAGTCTGCAGGGCTTGCTCATGCTGCTCAGCTGCCTGTGGTGTTTGCAGTGTTTGAACAAGCTAATTTAAATAATTACAAACATTTTGTGAGCTTGTATAGATAATTACATGTGATGACAGAAACACTGATTTACATTCTCTGTATTAGCTAAAATATTAATAGTCTTGTGTTTTACCTCAGAACTCCTCAGTGGAATGAACTCCAGCCACCATTTAATGCAAACCATCCACTGCTCCTGGCTGCAGATGCTGTGCAGTACTACCAGTATCTTCTGGCTGGCTGTAAGTAGCTGACAACTTTTTGTCTTGTCTTGTGTGCGTGTTTTAAGCTGTGTGTGACTTTCGGAGTCAGTTTTACAATGTGTGTCGATCTCAGTCCATATTGTACCCCAGGATGGGGCTGTGTGTAATCCACTGTGTTAATAATGGTGGGGTAGAAGACAGTTGCTTTTGTTTTTTATATGAATCAGAGTTGTGAGGCTCTCACAGAGCCAAAATGTGAATGCTTGGCAGGCTTTGCAAGTGGGACCCACTGGATCTCCTCAAGTGAGGGTTTCCTCACTTCATTTCTTCTTGTGCTTTCAGCCTTTTCCTCTCACGAGTTCAATACTTAGTGACAAGTGAGTGTATCTGCATTTTCCCTCTGCCCTGGAACTCCTGATTGCTGGGCTGCTTCCAGGCAGAGTCTCAGACAGCTGCTTCCCTTAGGAGCCTTGGCATCGCTTCCAGGGATGGCTGCCCACCTGCCTCCTCCTGTGTCTTATCCAGCCACATCATTCACAGGGAGCCAATGTGCATGGCATGGCACATGCAGAAACATTTCTATGCCTGAATCTTACAGCTTATAGCTGAACTCATGTATTTTAGATTGGTTTTCTAGATAAATGACTATTTATGCTATGTTTTATGTCAACAGTTCCAAAAAGAGAAGACTATTGAGTAGCAAGTCTCTCTCTTTTTTTTCTCTTAATCTTGGGTATCATCAAGACCAAAGTGATAAAGCAGTCAAAGTTTCACAAGGGAACAACTCTTGGCATATGTAAAGGTACCCATGGGGAAACTAAACCCTCTGCACAGTTGTCAGTGCAGCTAATGCCAGCATGTTATATGACACAGGCATTTTAAAATGCAGAGAGTGGACATCTGGGCCAAAAGGCAGAATGTCTGAATGTGACTGGTAAAAGCAACACTGGTGCCAGCTAAGATCTGCTGCTCCTACCTGTCCATCTGTTGCATGTGCTCTGAGCTCAAAATGTTCTGGAAAACTGCAGGGTTAGGATCTTGCTTTTTCCTGTGAGCATGAAAAAAAAGGAAGACGACTCAAAAGGTAGAAAAGAATATGAAAAAGTAATTAATAACTCATGACAGTGTGTTAGATGTGCCTTTGGCCTCCAGTTTTTTGGCTAGATGCCTGCATTATTTTATTCTATTTCTAGGTATGCAAGTTCTGCTTTGAGACAAAAGGCCAGTGCAAGGCTGTGCTTTGGCTGTATAATATTTTACTGTACAAATACAGATCACTATATTCAGATGAGGATGTCTGAAAGGAGTTGTGCAAGCCCATACTACACACTTCAAATGGTTTTGTACTGGAAACTTTGAAAAGGAAGAATACTAAGTGTCAGCCAAACAATGAATTTGTGTTCTTCCAATTACACAAAGAATTTTCATTCAGATTTGAGTTCACATAAGAGGAATTTATAGACTCATTGGATGGCAGGGGTTGGAAGGGACCTTTGGAGATCATCTAGTCTAACCCCCTTGCTAATTCTTTAAGATGGGTTTGGAATGTCAAGAAAAATAGAATAATAAACACTAAGAGACCAAAAGGTATTTAGAGGACATAGTAAAAGTGGCATTAAGAGAGAGGTTTGTGTATATCTGATCTTCTTTGAAGTTTTATTTGACCGCTGGATTTATTCTATCTGAAGCTACTTGGTGAAGTTCCTGAAGAGATGGGGTCAAACCAGGATTCACACAAAGGAGCCCAAGACACCTGTTAGCCTTCCCCCTGTTAAAGCCACACTAAAAAGGAGTTCTCTGGCTCTGCTTACCTGCAGCAGTGTAATGGGGCTGACATGAGCCGAAGCCTGTGGTTTGATGTGCTATCGCTTCCGTCAGGAAGTTTAATTGCCAGCAAATGGCTAAATAGGGGGTTAGGGTGAATGTTGCATCTGTCTGCCACGTTAGTGGTAAGAGGAATTCTGGCGCCGTTTCAGGGTCACTATTTGTATCTGTCCATCAGAGGCAGAATACAGCAGTTTCTCTCAGTTTCTGTATAGCATTTCTGCCAATTGTTTGGCTCCATTAAGTGTGCAGGGGAAATAAAAGCCTGAATGACCAAGTCACAAGGGGGTATGGATAGACCCTTTCTTTGTCCACACTCAGAACATTGCATTAGGTCTCATTATCCATTTATAATAAGTGACCTTTGCCCCCTGGGTCATTGAAAAATACTCAGTGTGCTTTTTAGCACAGAGTACCTCTGTCAGCAGACGGACGGAACAATGAAACGTCTGGCAGGCTGCTTGGAGGACTACACTCTGCAGGTTCTCATAAAGATGGAGTTTGATGCCAAAACACAGGACCAAAATCTTCCTTAATCTCTGGAAAGTATAAAGGAGGCCAGTGAGTTCTGGTGATAAAAAGAGAATGTTCTCCAAACGCTGCATTTGGTTATTTACACAGGCTTCGGCTTTTAATATTTGTAAAGAATCTTCAAGTTACATTCACAGCTAACAAGGAACCATTGTTTGCAGAAATATTTGGTACAACAAGTGTCCAAGACCTTTATCCCAAGGGTATTTGTAAGTGGATTAGCACAGCTGTTTCGTTGCTTTGAGGTCATCTGTGACATCTGCTGCAGAAACCTGGATCAGAGTTTGCAGTTCATGTCTACCTGAGCGCTTTATCACAGCCCTGGCTGCTGCAGAGAGGTGAGAAAGTGGGCAGCAAGAGCTCTGGATCGATCTGTAAGCTCGTGGCTTGAAAGAGCATTTGTATGTTAAACTCCACAACCTGCTGGCCTGCAGGAAGCATCAGTATCCTGCTCCTCACTAGTTCAGGCTTTTATTGCAGTTGGTCAGAGTAGGAATACCCAGTCCTAAAAGGTGGTAGGTGCTAGAGGTTTCTTTCCTGCCCTTCTCAGGTTTAATACAGAATATTTTACCTTTTATTTATGTCTTTATTTGCCTGTGTTCTGAGCAACTCCTAAATCTAATGACACCACAGGAAGGAAACATAAGTCATATTTTATTCTTCCTAGATGTTTTTCCTTGACATGAATCCCATCACCTGCTGTGGCTGGACAGTCCTGACAGCAGGAGGAGCATTGTGTGAGAGAGATAGGAGGGGCTTTGTTGTCCACAGGAAGAATGTAAAGGACTTGGCTTTCTTCAGAGAACTACCAAGCTTCATCATGACTTGTTCTTTAAAACCACTTGCTTCTGCCCATTTAGTGCTTAGCAATTAAGATGCTTCTGGTAGGATCAACTCTTGAGACCTGCTCTTAAGGTGTGCTTTTCGTGTCCACGACAATCTGCTGTTCGTATAAAGGTTCATTTTCTCTCTGTGAATACTTTCCCCTCACTTACCATGACCCAAAGTCTTACACACTTGATTGGCTTAACTCCTGTTTCCTTGCTCTGACTTCTGCACCTTGCATTTTAGCACGCTTGCATTCCTACAGACACGTGCAAGGCACCAAATGGAACTGCAGTGACAATTGGTAACTCTGCCTGGCAGCAGGAAGTCTCACAGCCTCATTGCAGACTTCTTGTTTCCTTCTTCCTGACCCTTCCTCTTTGAACTTCACTTTTTCATTGCGCTGGAGGAATGGACTATAGTTGAAAACTCTGAAACATGGACAACTAATGAGAAAAACCCCTTGAAAGCAGACCAAGAACTGCATACCCCCTCCCCCCAAAAACCAACCAACCAAAAAAACAAACAAAAAGCCCCACCACAAATATAGATATTGAATAAAATGAGATGTGATTTCTCTCCTCTGGCTCTGGAAAGGGCACCTTCCTATTCCAGGCAAGGGTTTTGGCTCATCAGGACCAATTTTATGGAGATGACCTGCAGCTGTCAGAAGCAGGCCAGTGACAAGAATTAATATATTAACTGGTGTGCAGTACTCTTTGACAAATTGCTTACTAAATACATCAAAATTGATTGGACATTCTGTGTTTAAATTGACAAATGACTGCATTAGGGGAAGGAGGGAAATCCATTAATTACGGCTGCCCTCAACCATAGGAAATGTAATCGTATAAATATAGATTTTGTTAAAACAAAAGTCTCTGCCCTGCTGGAGTGTTGCTGGTAAGTGTCCTTGCACCTCTTTGCTATTAAACCTGCAATAGGAGGTTTTGAAGACAGATCTTTGCAATCGGCTTTTAAACAATCAAAGAGCATTTCTGTTGTGTTAAAAGGGATGACGCAGTGCTCCTTCAGCCCTCTCTGACCGCTGCTGGAGATTGTTTCCCTCTCAGAGAAACTGCCATGCAGTTGAGGTTCTGCTGGCTCCTTAGCTGTTTATTCTAAATGCAGTGTAATTCACCTTCCACCGTCTTCAGGTCGAAACCAGTCCTCTGTGGTCTCAATCTTTGTTCCTGTACTGGTCTCCAAGTAATGCTTGCAGGGCTGTTACTTATTTCTGAGGAAGAATTTGCACTTGAGTTAGGCCTGGAGATATAATCAGTTTTATAGGCTTCGTTAAGGGATTCTTGAAAAGATTAAGGTCTGCATTTATGGCTGCCTTTGACTTTTGGCTGTTACAACAGATTTTCATTTCTGGACCCACTGCTGTACATATCTTGTGTTTGCCTGAAAATGGCTTTCATTAGAAGTCAAACTTAGCAACTATTCATTGTCTTCAAAGGGAGGGGGGTTAGCCTTCCCTCACTGTTTGTTTGGGCTAAATGATAACACAATTTATACAGATAATCTCTGTAACTCTGACATCATGTTTGCACTTCCTGCTCCCTCTAATGAAAGCTGTGCACCCTGAGCAAGGCTTTTGTCTCTAAGCAACATTGTGGTTCTCTATGGCCTCGTTTATATTCCTTTCATACATTCCACTGATGGAAATAAAAATTCCATCCAGAGAGCTGGTGAATATTTTGCAGTGAGAATGGAGACTGTGTTAAATAACTGTGTGAATATGTGCTATGAAGACAGATACCATGGAAAACAAGCTCCAAGGAGCGCAAGCCAAGCCAAGCTGCTGCCACACGAGTTACACCAAGCAGACCCAGTGAGGAATCTGGTCGTACTGGTCTGCAGACCTTTCTCCCAGCTCAGCAGAGCGTGGTGGAGGTCTGGCAACAGGCTAGTGAACTGGGACTGACAATTTTATTTAGTGTTCTGCCACTTCTCAGCTTTCTGCCTCTGTATTTCACAGGGCTGGAGCACCTCCCCTACGGGGACAGGCTGCAAGAGTTGGGGCTGTTCAGCCTGGAGAAGAGAAGGCTCCAGGGAGACCTTAGAGCAGCCTTCCAGTACCTGAAGAGGGCTACAGGAGAGCTGGGGAGGGAGTTTTTACAAGGGCTTGTGGTGATAGGATGAGGGTCAATGGCTGTGAGCTGGAGGAGGGGAGATTTAGACTGGAGATTAGGAAGAAATTCTTTACAGTGAGGGTGTGGAGACCCTGGAACAGGTTTCCCAGGGAGGTTGTGGATGCCCCCTCCCAGGAGGTGTTCGAGGCCAGGTTGGATGAGACCTTGAGCAACCTGGGCCAGTGGAAGGTGTCCCTGCAGTGGTTTGAAGTAAGAGAAGAGAAGATTTAGACTGGATGCTAGGAATGAGTTCTGCACCATGAGGCTGGTGGAGTACTGGATCAAGTTTCCCAGGGAGGTAGTTGAGGCCCCATCCCTGGAGATATCCAAGGTGAGGCTTGGCAAGGCTCTGAACAACCTGATCTAGTGGAGGATGTCCCTGCTCACTGAAATGGGGTTGGACTGCATGACCTTTGGAGGTCCCTTTCAACACTAACCAGTCTATGATTCTGTACTTGCTAAAAGAACTCCCTGAGTCTCCCATATCAGTAGTTTGGAAGGATTCATGCATATGTCCTGTAAAAATCCATACTTGGGGGAAAACATCCCTTGATATTTTTGAGGGGGATGTTTCTGTGCAAAAAAAATTAGTTTCAGAGTTTTCAGCAAATGAACACTGAAGTGATTCAATACAATACAATACAATAAATCCAGGTTGGAAGAGACCTTCAAGATCATCGTGTCCAACCTATCAACCAATCCAACCCACCCAAACAACTAGATCATGGCACCCACTACCCCATCAAGTCTCCTCCTGAATACCTCCAATGATGGTGAACCCATCACCTCCTTGGGCAGACCATTCCAATGGGCAATCACTCTCTCTGTATAGAACTTCCTCCTAACATCCAGCCTAAACCTCTCCTGGCACAGCCTGAGACTGTGTCCTCTTGTTCTGGTGTTGCCTGCCTGGGAGAAGAGACCAACCTCTGCCTGTCTACAATCTTGACTCAGGTACTCTCACTAAGCATTACATGAAGTTCTGAGTGTGTGTGTGTCTATGAACTAGGAGTGAGTGTGTGTATTCGAGCTGGGAGTGAGACACATAAAACTTGTGGCAGAAGAATTTTGGCCATTTGAAGAAACATTTCACAGCTGGCATGTTTTGCTGTGTTTAAAGCTCTCTCAGATTGTGTCTGTAATTCATAAATCTATGTATTTTTATATAGATTTTATGACTGCAGTTACATTTCCAGTGAAACTGATTCCAAGCATGCATTTTTCCTTAAAGAGTTGTTGCATGGATTTGGGGATTTTTATGGCAGTAGTCACAGTGAAAATGGAATTTTCAGGTTTGCTTCTCAGACTTGGAGGCGTAACAGATTGCCAGCTAATCTGGATCACCTTCCCCTTCCAGTAAAGGTGTTTCTAATGAAATTGTAATTCCTGGTGTTTGTTTAAGGGAAAACTGTGTTTCCCTAAAACTGTAACCAGCACTTCCTGCTCCCTACAGGAAACAGGACTGAGTGGTAAAGGGAAGCAAATGTAATTCCTGGCCGGGCTGAGGACTGATTGGGATAAACAGGAGCAGGGCGGATGGCATGTCATGAAAGGGCTGCACTGTTGCGTGTGAGCGGTGACTAAATCTGATACATTCTCCAGCCATAATTGGTGTTTGTGAGCGATGTGGACACAGCAGATAAAAGTTAACTCTGCAAGGTGCACTGGCAACGCATGCTAAGCTTTTGATGCGTATCTGCGCCTGGGCCTGCGCGTGGCTTCATCAGATGGCGGAGTACTTGCCCGTCTCAATCCGCCTTTTACCAGCTAACCGCTGGCAACGGCCCCGCGCGCAGGAATTAAAACACTTTCAGATGTGTACAAACAACAATAATGAACCAGGGCACATGCTGAAATAGTTCTTTACCGTTCTTACATGGTCATCTGGAACTTCTTAGAGAGGGGTCCATCAACACGCAGGGGTCAGTTTTCAAAGCAGTGTACAGGGATTTAGCCGCGCGACTCCTATTGACGTTAATGGGAGTCAAACGGCTAAATCCCCACGCACCGCTTTGAAAATTTACTACTAAGCCTCTTGACTTCTCACTACATACTTTGATTGTAACAGTAATCCATGGTTAACATAATTTTCCCGACAATAATGTCAAACATACTTTTGAAGTCAGTGAATTATAGAAATAGTTACCTCTTCCATAATTCTTTAAAGATGGCCATCAGATGCATTTCGCCATAGGTTCGTGCAGTTGGAATTATTCTTTAGCTCAGGCAAGAAGATATCTGTTATCCTTTGGTGCAGAACTGATAGTCTGCTCACAGTATGGGCATTTAAAGCCTTCAACAGCCTTAAGGTGCTCCGTACTGTGAGCAATATCAGGTTCTAGCTCTGCCAAGCTTTTTTATGTTCATCCTGCTTGACTGGTTTCCTGTGGGAACTTTAGAAATGGAAGCTGGAGTTAAGCACAGTGAACCTATACCCCTCTTGCAGTGCAACCAGGAGTAATGGTGAAGCCTGAACACCTAATCAGCACTTTTTAGGGGGGGGGGAAGCCAAGCTGTTGACTATCAGACTGATGAAAAGTAAGGAGCAAGTAAAGCAGTCATCAAAGCTGGGATAATCTAAGGAGAATTCCTATGCTGATTACAGACTTACCTGTTCCTGTAAGATGAAAGTGCTAAAACAGAGAATGGATGGTCTGTAAAGCACCTAATAAACTGTGGGCAGTATACAAATAATGAATGAATAAATCTGTAAGGCAATTGGCAGTGTGAAATAACTGTTAGGCTGGCTAAACTCCCAGTTTATGGGGGGGAGGGCGGGGTGGCTAAGCCTACTTTTATGATGTTTATGCATACAAGAATCTCAGAAAGTCCTAACAGGGTAAAAAATGAGTGGGGAGAAGTTCTGGGTAAGAAAGGACATTTTAATTTGCATGGCATGCTCCTGCAGAAGTTTACAAGCTGGAAAATAACATGAAAACCAGAACTTTGTTCAGTAACATACAGCCACAGGTGAAAATACGTAGAGCATATCACCAAGCTACAGAGAGTTCATTTGAAATGTGGCTGTGAGCATTCTGCCTGAACTGAAAATCTCATCTTTGCTTTCCTATCAAACTGGAGCAGAGGCAGAGCCAGCAGGCACAGAGCTCTCTGCTGCAGGAGAAGATTTAGGAACATGCATGAGGTAAAACTCACTAAGCAGTCATTGGAGCTGAACTACATGGCAAAGCTGACTGGGGGATACCAAACCCAACCTCAGAGAGAAGTGAGATCACATCTGTAAGACGGAAAGAAAGCGAACCTGTGGAATTTGAAATGGCTGCATGTAGACCTAAACCACAGCTGTCACACTCCACTTGTCTTGGGTAACCTGATGGAACTAATATGCCAGTAGTTCCAGAAGCAGCATGAAGTAAATCATTCAAATTGTGGAGCTTGATTTTAAGAGAAGCACTCCTGAAGCTTGTTGACAAGCATGTGATTACCTCAGGCCTCTAAACCCCTAGGTTTAAGGTATAACATGGGAACCACAGAAAAAAAGCATCAAAATCATCTGTGAAAGTGTGATTTATGTGAAACCAAGGGATGTGGCATTTTACTCTGCATACCTGTTTGCCATGGACATCACTACAGGCTGCACGTGGACACAGGGTAGACTCCAGAGCTGATGAATTAATTGAGTACACTGCTTCTGTCTCTGCTGGATTTTAGACCTATATTTCAAAACACAAATTTTGTGTATTCAGCTGAAATAAAGGAAAGCTCCCTGGGTGTCTGCAGGCATGTGTACAGCAGGCAGCACAGAACAAATATTCTTTATAGTCTGCAAATGCATTTGTTTGCTCTTAATTTGCACAAGCATCCATCCCTTGGAGAAGAGCACATTGGGAATTTCATCTATAACTCTCAATTAAAGAGAATTGTGTAAAGCTTATTTATATAAATGAGAAAATTGAAACCTTTTGGTTCAAGAAGTACACAGAACTAAGTAAAACTAATGATTTATTATTCCCAAATTAAAGCCATAAGGGCGCAGGCTACAATTGAGCTGTAGTGTTCCTTTGTTCCAACACTTCTATGCTGCTGAAAGATGACAATTTATAATCTTTGGATGAATAAAGACTTGTCTTGGGTCTAGGTATTTATTGTATAATTAGCCCATCTCTGAACAAAACCACTGTTTGTTAATTCCAATATTCATCAAGCATCTGTATTTGGCTGGGTCTTGCTCACGTGGCAGGAATGCCTATGCAGATGAGTGGAGGTTAATAGAAATTGGTTGTTTTCTTTATTTGTCACTAAATGTGATGGCAAAGGTTCAGCACAACGAGGGTTTTTCATCTTTCATCACTGAGCTGTGTGAATCAGGTCCTGGAGCTGCAGAGGGATATCAGCTGAGCTATATTTCAGCTTTTGTTTTGGCTTGTGTTGTGAAACTTTTGCCTCTACAGTCACTTCTGTGCAGTTTTCCTGGTACTAACAACTAACATAAATTACTGAATTTGGAACATGTTGGGGTTTGGGTTTGATTGGTTGGGTTTTGAGTTTTGTTTTTTCTCCAGATCTTTGCTTTTAATATTCCACCCCTCCCACCCCCCGCCAAGTGTAGTAGTAAGATTAATCCTGTAACTCCTGGGAAGGGAGCCTTTAAACTTATAAAAGTTAGCTTAGGTTGTTGGTAAGCATCTGCAGCTTGCACTTTGAGGGTAGAAAATGAGATGGCAGTGTTCAATTGATGAGAGAAGATGAAATTTCTTTCACTGAGATTTTTTTTTCTGCAGATAAGCAGGGAGTGGTTAAGCAGAGCTAGTCAGGATCACAGAATGTTAGGGGTTGGAAGGGATCTCTAAAGATCATCCAGTCCAACCCCCCTGCCATAGCAGGATCATCTAGGGCAGGTCACACAGGAAAGCATCCAGGTGAGGTTTCAATGTTTCCAGAGGAGACTCCACAACCTCTCTGGGCAGGCTGTTCCAGGGCTCTGTTACCTTTACAGTGAAAGAAATTTTCCTTCTGTTCTCATGGAACCTCCTCTGCTGCAGCTGGCACCCATTGCCCCCTGTCCTGTCCTTGGACATCCCTGAGCAGAGCCTGGCGCCGTCCTCCCCACACTGCCCTGCGCATCTTTATCAACAGGAATGAGGGCACCCCTCAGGCTTCCCTGCTCCAAGCTAAAGAGCCCCAGCTCCCTCAGCCTGTCCTCTCAGGGAGATGTTCCACTGCCTGCAGCAACTTTGTGGCTCTATGCTGGACTCTTTGAAGCAGTTTTCTGCGGTTCTTTTGAACTGAGGGGCCCAGAAACTGGACACAATATTTCAGATGCAGCCTCACCAGGTCAGGGTAGAGGGTGAGGAGAAACCCTCTCAACCTACTCACCACAGCCCTTCTAACTGGATGGAGGAACAGGCATATATTCCAGATTTAGGCTTGATGAAGATCACTTTGTGCTTGAAGGAGGACAGAGATTAAAGAGGCTACTGTTATTTTTGAGCAGCTCAAAGACTTTTTTTGCCCCTTTGCCAAATATTTATGGCAGAGCTCTGATTTTTTGCTGTAGGTAGCACTCTGCTTTTTAAAGTGACCTTGAATGCTTGTGGATGGAGTTTTTTTGTTTTATAAGTGGAATTGAGAAACTCATGTCCTGTTCTGCTGCAGAAAGAGAAGTTGCATGCTCTAATTCTCACCTTGGATTCTAACAGGCACTCATTGCCTTTGTACTCTTTCACTCCCAGGCTAATTATTCAAAATTCTGCATGTTGTGCATATCCAGATTAAGCAAACCCAGTTGCATTCTGATATTTGATCTGTATTTGTTCAAGATGTTTGTGTAAGAATGGCCAAAAGGTTTAAAGATTGGCATAGGTCAGACACAAAGCATTGAATTCTTTTAGCAAGGTACAAAACACACTGGCTGCCAGTGAAATACCTCTGTGCAACAAGGGCTTGCTCACTCCTGTGCCATTTGTGACTGTTTCCTGATGAAAAAGAAATTAGAGGAGTGCAAGATAAAACATCAGCTGCTGCAAAGCTTCTGAACACCATGAATTGTGTTATTAGCTATCCTACTTCACAGGTAAATTCCTTAGGCACTGGAAAAAAATCAGTTTAAGAGCGGCTTCACTGGTGTGTGAGAGGCTGCCATCCTTTCCAGTGTGAATTCAGGTGTTCAAAGAATTAAGCTGGAAGAGAAAAGATTACTTTCAAGCTCAGATTCCTGGAAATGTGCCTCTGGGCTTAAATTAATCTCATCTTGGAACTTCATATCGATGCAAGAGGTGTGTGACCCAGAAATGAAGGGAAAATAGCAGCTTTACATTTTCCTATATTGCACAGATATTTGTTCCTGTAACTTGGAGGCCATTTTTGACTTGGGGAAACTGACCATAAGTCTGTCTGTAATCAGCAGTAGAGCAATGGCAAATCTCCAGTACAGATCACTTGTCTTATAAGGTCATATCTCAGAGAACACTGCATGCTCCCACTAAGGGCAGTGGGAGTAGAGCTTGCTTTGCCTGTGGTGAGGCTGGGACCATCATTATGGGTTCCTACTATCAAAACCAGACTCTCTTTAAATGCCTGCTTTTGTGATAGGTGTGGTATATAAATGCTATTTTATTAAATAGCAAAATAAATTACTGAGGTTTGACCTCAGCTGAGGCTTTATCACTGCTGCCCTGCTGGTGAACTCCAAGGCTGAGCTTTTCGGTGGAATTCAGCATGTCGTCACTTTTTTTTTGGGTGGAAAGAGTTAATGCTGTGCTCTGGAGCTGCACTGGGATGGAGGTTACAGCAAAGCTGGGATCCCTCAAGGAAAGGCAACAGCGTGGGACCAAAACTTCTGAAATTTGGCTCCCTCCCTCACTGGGAAGCAGTCTTGAATCTGCAGTGAAATGGGAGAGTATTACCAAGGGAGAAGCAACGTCACAAAGCAGGGGGATGCTGCTCCATGGGCTAGTGTGTTTGCAACTAGTCACTGAATTGCAGCTTCCCTCATCTTGACAGCTCGAGCAGTTGCCCCTGGGATGGAAAACAAAAAGAAATTCAGAACAGTCCATAAAGTTCCCATTGGTTTGAAAGCAAAAACATCTGCTAGAGCCATGAACAGTTTGTTAGCAGAGTTCAATAACAGGAAAGCCTGCAGTTGATCAGCTGTGCCCTCAGAAACAGGCATTGCTCCAGTCAGTAGAATTTATTGTAGGGGAGGCAGGAGATGTGGGGAAGATTAGGACAGCAGCAGAACGTGTCAGAATAATGAGTTTGTTTCATAGGGCCCAAATGTAAACGTGACTGGTAAGGAAGAAGTGTGGGGGTTAGGCTTTCACATTCAGAGAGCTACTGCGAGTGGTCAGCTCTTTGTGAGCCAGGGAGGTTTGTGTGTTAATAGGGGTTTGAGATGGGCTAGGCAGACACATCCTTGAGACACTAAATTAGATCTGTCAGGGCTGTAATAGAGCAGGTGAAGGCAGTTCCTGTGTTAGCTGGAAAACTGCTGAATACTCACTGCTGAAACAAGGTCCATGGCTTCTCAGGTGTGTACCTATGCATAGAGCAGGCACAAACAGTGCTGATTTCAGTTCATGAGGCAGATGCATAGTATCTTGTGGGGAAAAACACTTTGTAAGGTTATATCCTAATGCTTTGGGCCATTCTTTAGTGAGTTGGCCCCTGAATTGAGTTTGCAATGTTTTGGGTCCCAGAATGAGGATGCTGTGCGATACAGAGGTGTTAGGGGTGGCTCCATAGCTGAGGTTGATTTGATCCATAGAACAGTTTGAGTTAGAAGGGACCTTGAACATCATCTAGTTCCAATCCCCTGCCATGGGCAGGGACACCTTCCACTATCCCAGGTTCCTCAAGGCATCATCCAACCTAGCCTTGAACACCTCCAGGGAGGGGGCATCCATGACCTCCCTGGGAAACCTGTTCCAGACTCTCACCACCTTCACTGTAAAGAACTTCTTCCTAAGCTCCAGTCTTCCTTCCTCAAGCTTCAATCCATTCCCTCTAATCCTATCACTACAAGCCCTCATAAAATGTCCCTCCCCATCTTTCTTGTAGCCCCCTTCAGGTACTGGAAGGCTGCTCTGAGGTCCCCCCAAGAGCCTTCTCTTCTCTAGGCTGAGCAGCCCCAACTCTCTCAGCCTGTCTCCACAGGGGAGGTTCTCCAGCCCTCTGATCATCTTGGTGGCCTCCTCTGGACCCACTCTGAGCGTTCCATGTCCTTCTTGTGTGTAGAGCCCCAGATCTGGACACAATACTCCAGGTGGGCTCCCACAAGAGCAGAGGGGGAGAATCACTTCACTTGTCCTGCTGGTCACACTTGTCCTGATGCAGCCCAGGGTACAGTTGGCTTTCTGAGTTGTGACAGCCGCTTGCGCAAACAGGATGCAAATCCCTTTCTTCCATCCCGCGTTCGGATTTACGGACACCCCGTGCTGTTTACATTACAGAGGCGCCGTTCTCTGTTTCTGGTTCCAGTTGTGTCTGCTCTGCCATTATAAACTCCTGTTATTAGGGGTTTACAACATGCCTGTAAAAATTTGTAGTTGATGGAAACTTGACACATGAGGTCAACCCTGTAATATTAGAGTTTTTAAAAATCAATGTAAAAGCCTCGGAGTCGATGTTGGATTCTGTGACTATAAAAATATTGGTTCTGATTTTAGCATTGTCCGGTGTCTCAGGGCTGTAGCATAAAACCCTCTTGCTTTGCCAAAGCCAAAACACCATTGGTGCATTTGCTGCTTTTAATTTGCTTTTGTGGTGTCTGCTCTGCCCTCAAAGTAGCTATGGTTTCATGGTGTTGAATCCAGGCTTCCAATAGGCTTCTGAGAGTAAGCAGCCACAAGAAAGTACCTCCTGTCTTATTGTCTGGGTGCTTGCTTGCATTTTGCCTTCTCCAAACTCCTTCAGCTTTTATCAAGTGTGAAGTTTTAGCTAGAGCAACATGATGCTGCTGCTGTAGAAAGTGAAGTAGCTGGACTGTGTGAGCTTTACTAACACATTTAAATGACTCAGGGGCCAGGCATCACGAAATATTAAGCTTTACAATGATGAGTCTACAATTCTCTGACTTTTTTTTCTTTGGTGGTAGCACTTAAACAGTAAATTCTGATTTTCCCCAAAGTTTTATACAATCAAGTTGTAGATACAGTAACTGTTAGAAGTGGGCAGCCTGCAGAGCTGAACAACTTTTGTTTTCCCACTGGAGTGAGTCCACAGGAAGGTAAACGACAGCAGTGAACAGAGGAACAAAATCCACTCAGTTTTGTTCTGTGAATGGAGATTCAGACTTTTGAAAAGAGCAGAGATTTAGGTAGTCAAACAGTTAATACTAATGTAGGATTTGTCTGTCAAGAAAAGGTTTGCTGATGAGCACTGTGGATTGATCTGATGTTGCCAAACCAAAAACTCACCCATCCTTGGCTTTCTGGTGTGACTGGAAGTGATGCTCCAACACGCAGGAGTTTGGAGTTTGTGAGATCCTTGGTGTTTGTGTCTGGATTGTTGTGTTTAGAATCATAGAATCAATAAGGTTGGAAGAGACCTCAAAGATCATCAAGTCCAGCCTGTCACCCAAGACCCCATGACTGCTAAACCATGTCACCAAGTGCCACGTCCAGTCCCCTCTTGCACACCTCCAGGGATGGTGACTCCACCATCTCCCTGGGCAGCACATTCCAATGGCTAACAACTCTCTCTGGGAAGAACTTTCTCCTCACCTCCAGCCTAAAATTCCCCTGGCACAGCTTGAGACTGTGTCATCTTGTTCTGGTGCTGGTTGCATGGGAGAAGAGACCAACTCCACCTGGCTACAACCTCCCTTCAGGTAGATGTAGACAGCAATGAGGTCTCCCCTGTGTTTAGCCACTGGTGAATTTGTCCCTCGGCTTGAACTAAATACAGCTTTCTAGTTATCCATGTCACCTGCAGCTGAAAGAAGTGTCCAAAATGATTATACAGAATGACTGTAGTGCAATGCAACTCTGAATAAAGAATTTCTGGGGGTTTTTGATCCAGTGAAATAATCTCAGTATTTAATCTTTGTAGCAAATTCAACATCAAATTCTTTGTTACGGGTTCTTAATCAATATATTGTTAGTACTGTAACTGAAAAGGTGACAGGAAGATGATCATGAAGCACATCCAATTAAAGGGCAAGAAAGTCATACCCTAAAACCCAAGTTTTTGTGAAGCCAGCTTTAAATTAGTTACCTGAATGTCAAATTCGGAGTGAGGACTCACTGCAGGAAGTCCTGGAAGTAGCATCAGGGGTTTGAGAAAATACACAAGTGTTACTGTGCCAAGAGGTGTTTCCCCAAACATCTGAGAGTATTTCTGACTTGTCAGTTCTCTGGGTTTTTTTCAGTGGTTCCGCCAGGGAGCCCTGGGCCGATCACTCGCCACGAGTCGTACGACAGCCTGGCCTCTGACCACAGCGGGCAGGAGGATGAAGAGTGGCTTTCACAGGTATGGTTTCTGAGAATGTTCATCATGGAGTCATGGAATGATTTGGGTGGGAAGGGATCCTAAAGATCATCCAATTCCAACCCCCCTACATGGGCAGGGACACCTACCACCAGACCAGGTTGCTCAAAGCCTCATCCAACCTGGTCTTGAACACTTCCAGGGATGAGATGTGTACAACTGCTCTGGGCAGCCTGTTCCAGTGTCTCACCACCCTCACAGTAAAGAACTTTCTAATATCCAATCTGAATCCACCCTGCTCTAGTTTGAAGCCATTGCCCCTTGTCCTATCACCACCTGTCCTTCCAAATAGTCTTTCTCTAGCTATCCTGTAGCCCCCTTCAGGTATTGGAAGGCTGCTCTATGGTCTCCCTGAAGCCTTCTTTTCTCCAGGCTGAACAGACCAGAGTCCTTCAGCCTGTCCTCACAACAGAGGTGCTCCAGCCCTCTGATCATCTTTGTGACCCTTTGTATAGGATATTTTACTGTTCTGGTGACTTTTTGCTGTAGTGGGCAGCATTAGGAAAAGAAGGGGGTGAGGGAAACATACATTTTAGAGTTTGGTTCATTACTAATTCTTGGAAGACATAAGATGGCAAGGGGACTTAACACTGCTTGAAATTCATTCATAGAGTCATAGAATCCTAGAATAGCTTGAGTTGGAAGGCACCTTTAGAGATCATCTACTCAACCTCCCTGCAGTGGTCAGGCACACCTCTCAATTACACTTGATTGCTCAAGTCCTCATCCAACGTGACCTTGAACACCCCCGGGAGGGGCCACCCACAATCTCCCTGGGCAACCTGTTCCAGAGCCCCTTTGGAAGAGTCAATATAAATCTCTCTGCTCGTGACACCACTTGGGATTTAACTTTTTTCCTACAAAGATGAGAAAGTTGCAAGTGATGCCAGATGATTCTCTTATAAACATGAGAAAATCCCAGGTGATGCCAGATTCCTTTCTTTTTCTTATAAACATGAGAAAATCCCAGGTGATGCCAGATTATTTTCTTACAAATATGAGAAAATCCCAAGGGATGTCAGTTTATTTACTTACAAATATGAGGGAAATCCCAAGTGATGTCAGATTCCTTTCTTTTTCTTATAAATACGAGAAAATCCCAGTGATGTCAGGCATTGTTTTTCCTTATAAACACAGGAAAATCCCAAATGATGTGACAGAAGAAGGTAATTCCAGAGAATGCTTCTGGAATGTTTAATTTTGGCTAAGTGAGCAGAGCCATGATAGGTCTTCTGAGCCTGAAGATGCTCACGTTCTCTAAGCAAGCCACTTTAGATTAAGCCCAAAGTGCAAGTGTGTTTTTCAAAATGAAAGTGTTGTTATCAACAGTAACAGCATGCAGTGAAAAAACACTGCCCTTCACTTCAACTTTTCAATTAGAACAGTGGGTAATGTGTGCTGTCAGTGTGAAGTAGATACAATATGTTTGTCCTGCACACAACAGGAGAGTGAATAGGAACATCTGGCCGTAGCCTCAGTAAAATTGCAGAGGCATCTGTTTACCTCTCGGCTCTGTGACACTGATGGTTTCAAGCTTAAAATACACAGATTACTTTATCTGTGGCCTAATTTACACTGCTACATAAAAGCTACTTGCCTCAGAAATGGCTACAGTCAGTGCAAGTTAGGCTGAGATAAATGCAGAGATGGAAATAGTGCTAAATAGGCTGTGTGTTTGTCATCTCGGCTGAGCAGGGAGCTCGCAGCGACATTAGCCCCACTTTACAATGGCTTCTGAAAGAGTCAAGAACCACTGCAAGTACACATCTGTGTCATATAGGTGCAGAAATAGGTTTTCATGAATCCCTAAATTGCATTTTTGCTGTGAAGGTGATTGTTGTTTTAGCAGAAACTGGTGGGAATTTACTAGTCTGGGTTTGTCATCTCGAAAGTGGGAGCTCACCTGGGCTTAACGTTTGCATTTCCTACTTCCTTTTTATGATCCTTAAAGGCTCTTTTTGACTTTAGAAATTATATTGCTGAAGACTTACATGAACTAGATGATCTTTAAGAACCATTCTATGATTTTATTTGCAAGGCCAAATTTTCCTAATCACACACATTTCACCAATGTTACTGAAGGTTTTCATCATAGAATCACAGAATCATTGAAGAGTTTGTGGTGGAAGGGTCCTCCAAAGGTCATCCAAACCAACATCCTCCACTGGATCAGGTTGCTCAGAGTCTTGTTGAGCCTCACCTTGAATATCTGCAGGTATGGGGCTTCAACTGCCTCCTTGGGCAACCTGTTGCAGTGTTCCACCACTCTCACAGTGCAAAACCTGTTCCTAACATCCAGTCTAAATCTGCTCTTCTCTAATTTCAAACCATTCCCCCTTGTCCTATCACTGCAGGCCTTTGAAAACAGTCCCTCTGCAGCCTTTGTGGTTTTTTGCATTCCTATGACTTTGCCAGAATTGTTATTCATCAGGTTTCTAGTTACCAGTGTGACATAAATAAATAACTAAACAAACAAGGTGCTTAATTCACTGAAATAACTTCTTTTTCAGAAGTCCCTATTTGGCCTCTCACTGGGAGAGAAAAAGGAAAATCAGAACATTTGAAAGTGTTGTTTGTTAGACACCTGTGTTCTGTGCTGTTTGGCAGCAGGCTTGTCTCTACACTTACACATACACATCTCAGGTGTGGTTGTTCATTGCAGGCAAACACCTTTATTTCTGCTTTAATTGCTGGAATGTTGGTTAAATGAGCATCAGTGTGTGTGTAGCTGCCTTTCTGACTCCATGTGCTGCACATACATGTTCATATGGCAGCTGCATAGGAAGGAGGAGTGTGACCTGGGCTGTTCAGTGCCTCCCAGCACACTTCACGTTGCTCTCTGCTACAAATTTTGTTGCTTTCCAGCAAGATGGTCCCTGCCAGCAGATATGCCAACAGTAATTATGAGCTTTGATTTGAGCTGCAGTTCACACTCTATACATGTGAAGCAGTGCAGTTTAATGTGTGAACTTGCAGCAAGCAGCTGTAACCAAGCCGTGACAGCTTGCTTTTAGAAAGTGCACCCCTTGACCTGGGCAGCACTGAGGTGATCTGGAGGAGGTAGACTTTGTGTCTGTGTTCCACTGTTTGTTACACCACAAGGGCAGCTTGTGGCATTCAGGTTCTACTGTGCAATTCATAATCACAGAATCCTAGAATGGCTTTGGCTGCAAACAGCCTCTAAGATCATCGAGTCCAACCATCAGCTTAAGACCACCATGGCCATTAAACCAAAGTGCCATGTCCAGGGATTTCTTGAACATCTTCAAGGATGGGGACTCCACCACCTCCCTAGGCAGCCTGTGCCAATGTCTGACTACTCTTTCAGGAGATACATTTTTCCCAATCTCCAACCTAAATCTCTCCTGGCACAATTTCAGGCCGTGGGAAGGAACGAGCAGGATCAGGTGAAGTGATGGCCAGGCTGGGGTGTCAGTCTCCAGAACAGCTTAAGAACTGGAGTGCAGTGTCCTCAGTCTGTGCTGGTTCACAGGCTTTTGAGAAGGCTCTGCATGAAGCTCTTGGCTTTGCCTGCAACATCTTTTCTTTAGCAGAGGCTTCCCTTGCTCAGCATTCCTGCAAACCGATGGCACAAACTGTTCTTTTTGCTTGAGAACAGCAAGATTCTGGGGGCTCAGTGTATTGAAGGAGCCATTTGTGTTAAGCATTTCCCCATATTCCCCTCCCACAGGTGGAGATAGTGACTCACACTGGGCCCCACCGACGCCTGTGGATGGGTCCCCAGTTCCAGTTCAAAACAATCCACCCCTCAGGCCAGACCACTGTCATTTCCTCCAGTTCTTCTGTGCTGCAGTCACATGGGCCAAGTGACACCCCTCAGCCTCTTCTGGACTTTGATACAGATGATCTTGATCTCAACAGTCTCAGGTAAAACCAAAATCAGTTTGAAAGCTGGTTCACATTTGTTGTGTGACTAAGTTGCCTCTTGCTGAAGCGAGGCCATCTGTGTAGAATGTGTAAGAGTCTCCATCAAGCTTGTTCAGATGACAGTCTTAGAAGAGTGTGTGACTCAACAACCACAAACATTCACCCAAGTCAGGCAGTTATAGGTTCCTTTCTGCTGCCCCTTCTCTGGTAAATGACAGTGAGAGACAGTACAAAGTCTGGTAGCCTTGCTCAGCCTCATCTTGCCTTTCCCAGGTTCTGCATTGCTTAATAAATTCATTTTCTCAGACATGATGTTGCCACAGATTTAGATGCTGACTGTGGTCAGTGGTTTGTACAGTAAGTGAACTTCTGGAATGTTTTTTCCTTCCCTGGTTGGTTTCCACACACCCCCACCCCCCTTCCTTTGCTTCCTTTTTTATTGTCTTCTTTTTCATGGCCTTTGTTTATCTGATTTTGGATGTTGATTGATCTGGAATTTGGGACTGGGTCTAAAGATGGGAAGGGAAGGAGACTGGAGGTAAAGGTGGGTTTATGTTTACTGATAGCTGTGATTTTGTAGAACTGGTTCATGCACCATGTGTTCCTGTGTCCTGTCCAATAGCTCTCAAGATTTAATGAGTTTCCATGCTCCTGAGATGGATAATATGACTAACCCCATTAAAGCTGGGCAGATCATCCTTGGACTGAAAAGCCATGGGTTTGAAATGTGTGATTCCTCCTCACATGTAATTACTCACATGAGTAAGGGTGTATCTGTCACATACATTAATGATTTCAGTGTTTAAGTGTAGAAATATGCAGAGAGAGGGGTATTTTTTTTAGTGGATATAGATATATGCTACAAAAGGAACAAACAAATGTGTATGTTCTCCTAAAACTAACCAAGAAAATGCTGCTGTTCAGAAGGGCAATAGAGGCTTCTTAACCTGTTTGAGTAGGGTGAGCATTTTCCTGTGACTCTTTGTGGGACAGTGTTTGGGGACGCTCACTCTGTGTAAAGTCTCAAGCTGTCTCTGGATGGCTTATCCAGATCTTGGAGCTTTCCCTTCCACAAAATGAAGGAAAACAAACGTTTTCAAGAGCTGAATTGCCCAGCTGATGCTGGTTTGTGATCGAGCTGCAGCCCACCTGAGCCATGATTTGGACACAGGTGGTAACCCTTAACTTGTTGTTCAGGATCCAGCCAGTTCGCTCAGAACCTGTGAGCATGCCGGGCTCTTCACGTCCAGTTTCTGATCGCAGAGGAGTTTCAACGGTGATTGATGCTACCTCAGGTAGGAACTTCTTGATTTTGTGTTTTCTTTGATATTTGTGGCATTCCTCTGTGGTGTTTTGGGTGGTTTTTTTGGTCTGGTAACATGTTTACTAACCACAGCCAAGCATTAAAAGGACCCCATCATTTTCAGCTGCACGGTAGGGTAAGTGCTGTCTTACACAAATACTTACTGAAAACTACCATAATGCTGGGGGAGGGGATTATATTTTTGCCTTTTACCACTCAAATCTGAACTGACAGCATTGGGGTGAGATACAAGCACAATATTTACACAAAGTTTAACATGTGCTAAAACCTGCCTAAACTGAGAAGCAGAACGTTTGTGAATGCTAACCCTGAAATGCTTCTATTAATGAATGCCTAAAGCACACAGTGTTGCAGTTCCATCTCCTTTGTAAGAGCACTTCCACTGAAATGTAATCAGAAGTGTAATTGATTTCTGTAAACAGGCCAGACAACAGGGTAGTTTATCTAGTGCTTGTGTAATAGGCACAATTTCACCACTCTGCTCTGAAGGGGTGTGTAAATTTAATACTATGGTGATTCTCTTAATCTCAGCATAGTAATAGATGTACTATAAAGTTTTCTTCTGTTTGTCCCTCAGTACTGGGGTGTAGGCTGTATAAAGAAACAAGGGCAGCAGAGCTTTGTGCTCTAGTACAGCTGTAGAGTGTCCGAGGGTCCACACAGCAGGATTTTGTCAAATAAAATCTCTCACAAGTAGAATTATTAAACACACAGCATTAGTCAAACAGTCAAGTCCAGGAGGATTTTAATCTGTGGTGATTTGAAAATCCCTGGGGACTGCTGATTGGATTGAGGTTAAACTGTAAAAGGAGACTGTAACACATACACAGAACCTGGTTTCTGGAGAGCTTGCTCTAAAGAGAGTTAAAATAAAAGCTCCTGGGCCAGACTCTGTGTGCTACTGATACAAATTCAGGGTCCAAGCTATTGTAGCCTTTGCCAAATTAATTTCTTTGGGTGTTCCAGGCTACTTCTTAGATGTGTTTATAACAGAGTTCGATGATAACTGCATTTACTTTGGATCTTGAGGATTGTCATTATAAATTCTATTTTCAAATGGTTGAAACTTGTTAAATTAATTCACATTTTGAGCTTGGGCAAACATCTGATGCTGGGTATTTCAAGTGGGTTTTATTTGTTTTCCCACATGACAAAGTCATTTTGAATATACCTGGTTTGATACAGGAGAGAAGTGCATCAGTTGTGAGGTTTTTTTGGACTAGTTCATCTATGCCTATTATCCCTGTAAGGTTACAAGCTTGAATCACAGGAGTGCTTGTGCCTGTGTAGCTGGCATTTCAGATGCAGAGTGATTAATGGCAGAGCTGCTCTTCGCTATCAATGTGACCATGCCAGCTGATACAGATAAGAGATATCTGGGTTAGCAGGGTGGGGTTTTCTTTCCCTCTTGCTTATGAAAAGAGCCGTGCCATTCCCTATAGCAGCAATGTGTAAGAACTCCAAAATACAACCATAATACATCCTGAAACTGTGTTATTCCATCCACATTAGACACAACAGACCATGCAGGACTGTAGCTATTCTATGCTAAACAGCCTTTGTGAGGTGTGGATGGGACCTTAATGTGAAATGGCTCATGTGAATATGATGAAGCTCTGTGGGTAATGCCTTAAACATGTGTGTCCATATTAAAATTGCCAAAGTCAATTGTTTTGACACTGAAAATGTATTTACTGTAGAGTACTGATTCAGTTTTGTTATAACACCTCATAAGTTTCTTCTAAACAATACATGGATGTTGTTAGGGTCATGCTGATAGCAGTCTTTTATTTAACTTCCCTGCCAGACAGCTTGGATTGGGATTGATTTTTGACTCAGGGACTTGACCATCTATTAGAAGTTTTCGTGTTGCCTGATGTCTGTCCTTCCCCATGAAGAAATCACCGGTCCAAATTCAGGACAGATATGCCAGACGATGGGTGCTGGTACAGGGGTGTGAATTCTGCTGTGGTGTCAAGGAGAGACAAGTTGAAAATATGCCCTGCTGTTTGAGATCCTGTGCTGTTCTTGCAGCAGAGCCCAGCAAAAGGAAGAAGTATTTTCTGCTGACTTATTTCCCTTCCCACCTTTGAGATGTGAAGAAAATGGCATTAAGCTCAGCTCTGAACCTAAAGGTTTTATTTTAAACACTGCTTGTGTACAACACTGCATTCTTTTGGTGTTACAGTCCGCTACTGTGAGCATTCTCATTTCCTGCCCTTACCAAGGCATGCCCTCAGTGACTTCCATTCTTGATGGAAAACAAATTTGTTGGATAATAGTTTTAGGTTTGAAGGGGTTTTTTGTTTTGGTTTGGTTTTAAGTAGATCATAAATTTTTACTGCCTAGGCTGAACCAGGAAGTGATTCTTCAGTTCTGACCTGTGTAGTGGAGCCTGTTGCACTTTATGAAGATGCTTATCTGGCTGTTTGATTGCCTGTTGCTTGGAGATAGAACCAGCGTGGCGCCTCTTCTTATCTAACTCCATCACTACTTCTTCCTATCAAAAGATTTTGAGTACATGTTTATCATCTTCCATTACTCTTTGCCATTTTGATAACTTCCTTCCTTCTCCCTCCACCTTGGTGACAACTCTGTTGTTGTGTTCATTAAGAAGTGTGTGTAATTGTTTTTCTAAATCAAGGTTTTTCATGTCTGTCTTTAGCACAGCACAGTTTTACCATGTTCTCTCCTAAGATTGTTTGTCTTCATTTTAAAAGCACAAAAATCCTAATGCTGTTATAGTGAAGATTTTTCAATGTGATTTGCAAGGTGGATGGCTGCCTCTGTAGAGATTAGTTCATAGAATCATGGGATGGTTCAGATTGGAAGGGTCCTTCAAGATCACCTAGTTCTAAGCTCCCTGCCACGGGCAGGGACACCTTCCACTAGCCCCAGGTTGCTCAAGAACTCATCCAACCTGGCCTTGAACACCTCCAGGGAGGGGGCATCCACAACCTCTCTGGGCAACCAGTTGCAGTGTCTCACCACCCTAACTGGAAAGAATTTCTTCCTACTCTTCAGTCTAAATCTCCCTTCTTCCTCAAGCTTCAGTCTATTCCCTTTCATCCTGTGATTTTTAATGTTTAAAAGTAGATATCAAAACATGTTTCTGTGTGCTTACTTCAACTTGACTGAGAGGGGATTTTGCAGCAGTCCCTGATCACAGTGAGCGTGCTCTCACAGCTGTCTGTGAGGGCAAGCCTTGTCCTTACGCTGTAACAAATGTGCTGAAGGGCTCAGGTACTCAGGTATGCTCAGCCCTAGCTGCTAATGCAATCCTATTCAGCTGAACAAAAGAAAAGCCTGTGCATCTGTGTGTGTTTATGAAAAGCCTTGTGTATTCCCCCACACAAAGAGGGGTTTGACATGTATCCATCAGTCAAGTCATGATTTTGTTGTGCTGTCAGCAAAGTGTTGACAAAGAAGTTGTCTGATCTTGGAGGAGATCTCCATTTCTTGCTTGTTTAGGACAAACGCAGAAGTTATAATGGGAAGGATTTTAATGATTAGAGTGAAATTATGGAAGAAAAAGATCCTGAGCATTGTTTTCCACCTCTTTGATTGTGTGGGGTGGGGAAAACCTTCATGTTCTATCTGGAATGTGGCATAAGCTGTGAATCTTCAGAACACAGGCATCATTTTTTAATGAAGATCGTTTATTAGTGTTGTATGGAGCTCTGACAATACAAAACTCTTTTCTGGCTGCTTCAATCAATGCTCACTTTAAATTGCCTGGTAATTTAGTACTTCCCTTTCTTTTGTGTGTGATGGGCTGGTCATGGACAGATAGCTTGTTGCCTGCAGAGGTTTAATGAACAGAAGAATTGATGTGGGTTTTGTGGGGGGAGGGAGGTTGCCTCCCCTCCTTCCTCCTCTTCCCTCTGCCTGTGAAGGATCTTTTATTGTTCATCACCACACCTGTGAGATAGGGACCAGGGGACAAATTTTTACTGCCCAGCAATGCTCTCACTTGAAATTTAATAAACACTTCTGCTGTCACACCTTAAACCATCTGAGCTCTCTTCTGTTGTATGCACCATCAAATATTTATTCCCAAATGCTGTACACCAGAAAGTGCTGCCTTGGAGTAGCAGAGATCAGTTATTCAGGTAGTAAAGATGTGTGAATGCAGCTGGCAGATGAAGTCACCAACATTATGAATTCCCAGGCTGTCCTCACTGCCACAGGCAATAACTGACAGGCCTGAGCAGTGGCTGGTTTCCCGTTACGGGCGCTGGTAGGACCCGGGGAGCCCTGGCGTCACGGATACTTGAGCTGCCCTGCTTGAGTGGAGCCGGCCAGCGCTGGAGGGTCCTTGTTGCAGAGAGATGTAATCAATACAGTCTGGAGTCCTTGACCTGAACCTGTAATTACCTGGATGGTATAAAGGTAGTTTGTTGTTGCAGATGGAGATTGCACTCAGATCTTCCGAGTATAATGCTGAGCTTTGAAGCCAAGGAAGAGATTTGGCCCTTGGTTTGTTCTTCACAGCAACTGAGAGGTTTTAATAATGGTCACAGAACAAGCTGCTCTTAGAGGGCATCACCTGTTTGGTAACAGCAAAACCACAGACCCAGCAGGGCTTGGTTTGTATTTCTACCTTACATTTAAATGAGTTAAAGTTGGGGTTCTTTCCTGGAATCAATTCTGAGCCAACTCTGTTACTCTCATATCTATTTTAAATCCTTACAATGAAATGAAAAACATTTTATGCATTACTCCTAGAACGGTGATAGAGTGTGAGATATACTCAGGGGTTTTTTGTTTTCTCAGTGCACTAACACACACTTGAATGTGCTCATGCTCTCTCCCTCCTTTTCCTGTGTCTGGTTAAATTGTGTGTGTGAGCTGCATAATGCACAGTTCTCATACTTAGGATTGTTTCAACTTGATTTATTTAATCTAATTTGAGAAAATGTTATCTGATGATTTTTGAAGAGAGCCTTAAGACAGAACTGACTTCAACAGGCTCCCAGATGCCAAAGCAGTATACATGATTACATCTAGAAACAGCTATGCCCTATAGACTGTGGAGATGTGAAGAGAAATTAAAATGACCTGACACTACTGACTGGGCACTTGCTGCTGGATCATTGCCGGGCCTGGGAAAAGACTCAGCTGCAGGGGTACATGGAGTAGCATTAATGTCTTGAAACACTGGTGGGTGTTTTCTCTAGGCAGGAGAAGTATACTGGAGAGGAAGGGCATGGGAACAGTGACTAAAAGGCAGCAGAATCATTACAGACTGATTTACTTCTGCCTCCCTGTGATGGTTGTGGGTGGTTTAGTCTGTCAGATCTGGAGATGGGAACTCTGCACAGCACGACACAGCGATGCAGGGTGGCCGCCGCTCTGATAGCAGCAGAGGAGGTTATTGTTCCTTACCCCACTTTGTGGTTGGTTTAGCTGAGGAGGCTTCTAACAGTTCATCTCTCCTAAGATGGTTGTGCTTTGACAGGAGTGTCCATGAACTAAAACAAAATGGTGCAATGTGGCAGCTAGCTTCACAGATGCAGGTGAAAATCAGAAGTCCACTGTTTCTAGACACTGCTGTGTTAGGCTGACTTTAGCTTCAAGCAACTTAAGTTACTCAAGGTGCTTAATCCTCCATATTCATCTTGCTAAGGTGGTTTCTGACTGTGCCCTGGGGACTTTGGCTGATGAGGAACCCACCAATTTCCGTGTTGGTGTCACTGCCAGATAAAAGCATACCTGTGACTTCAGCAACATCAGAACCAAGTACCAGGTAGTGGGAGGTGGATTTTCTCCATATGTGAAGATAAGTTTCAGGGAGGCCTGCAGGGGCCACGGTAATGGTCACTGGTGCAGTCCTCTTGCTCAGAGACAGTTGTTCTCGTGTCACACAACCCGCTTGACGCGTGTACCAGTGGTCCATTAATGCAGACAGTGAGTGTCTTACTGCTCAAGTGTTGCACACCAGCTTTCAGCTGGGGAAGCCACCTTCAGTTCACATAATGGTTTGTCAGCTGAAAAATAGCAGTGTGCTAGAGCATGGCCTGCTGCAAGCCTCTAAACACCTTCTGTTGACTTCTGGGGGGAAAAACCCCAAAGTGCACAATAAGTGTTTTGTACATCAGTAATTAACACAAACTCGTTCTGGATGTAAGATTGGTTTGTGTAGCCCTTAATTGTCTTTCATTAACAGTTGTTAACGTTCTGTGGAGGTAGCTTTAAAGCTCTGAATAAGTGGCAAGTGTTGATTCTAATCATATCTGACACCACAATCTTCTATGGAACAACACATGAGCTGAGATTCCCGATGGGCTCCTGTAGGATACAATATTTATTATAGCTTGAGATCTGAGAGCTCCTAGCTACTGTTAAACTTACAAGAGATCCAGAAGCCTCAGTGTCTGGACTTGTGTTTTGAGAGGCTGCACAGAAATAACACACTGGGCAGGATCTGCAAAGAGGCCTTTTCATTGACAGTTCTGCTCTTTTTAGGTGGTGCTTAAGGGAATCATTTTACAAACCTTGATATTTTTTCTGAGTGTTTGATTATATTCAAAGCTCATCTTTAATCTAGACCCTTTGAAATGCTGTCAAAACAGCATTAGATGTGCAAGTTAAGAGCATTTGAACATCCATCTGCAGATGAATTCTTGAGACAGTATTGTTTTGGGGAAAGCTTTCATTTAGAATCAGTTTTCCACTTCATAAGAGAGACATTCTTCTTTAATGATTGCACTGAGTGAGGCTGCCCTTCAAAGTCTTCACTCACTGTTTGCTGTGTTTGCTTTGAAAACCTCTAAATATGCTTCATTATTTCTTGTTTCTTCTCCACTTTGGACTGTTGCAGTCTCTGTCACATGCTAGGTTTTAATCATCAGGATTGCTTTGCTGGTCCTCTTGAGATCCCCTGACTCATCCTCCCCTGCTTTCAGGAATTGTTCCAGAACATCAGCTCTTGTCTTCAGGCCTCTGTGGACTTTTCCTTTTGTCTTTCAGCTTCCTCCTGCCTGTAAAATACCCATGGAGGCTTGATGTCTGTGTCCCTAGGGCATAGCAACTACCTGAATACTATAGGTTGTGGTGGCCTCTTCAGAGCAATTAGATCTGTAGGTGTAAAACTGGGCCTGATCAGTCCCCAGGAGTGGTTTGGGGGGTGTTGATTTTTCATGGGCAGTTGGAAGTGGTAGGGCAGCTGCTGAGGAATTTCTCCTAGTTTGAGCCAATCCTGATTTGTTTTGTTCCCCTCTTCATTAAATGGCATCACTAGCTTTGAAAGATCAGCATGGTGGCTTGTTTGTAATTTTTTGGGGGGGTTCCAAGTAATGAGATGATAGTGCTGCATTTTAGATTAAAATGCTGCACAGAAAGGAAGGCGAAACTGAGGATTATTGGATTACTGCACAGCCATTGAGCTCTCAGCTGTGCCAGTTGGCCACCAGTCTCATACTAGAAATAACTTCCAATATGAGTCACTGATTTTCTTCTCACTTGCATTTCCTCATGCTACAGATAACATATTGCTTGCTGGATAATACTTTACTCTGGAATAATGACATTTTGGACACTTCTTAGTGTTTCCAGAGCCACAGAAACTTGTTCTTTTAAAGCCACTGCAGGTTTAACGTCTGATTTCAGACTACTTCTGGTCCAGCCCACTGCTCATGGTGGAAAGACTCCACATAAACACTACCTGGTGGAAAGACTCTACACAGACCTTACCTGGATCTGACTGAAGTAGCTTTAAACAATATCACCAGTCCTCATGACGTTTGAGGGGTTTTGTAGTGTAATGTCAGCATGAGCACCAATTTTCACCATTGTTAATCCCAAATCAGCAGGTTTTAGCTATTGCTCATTAGAGTGCAAGAGGGATGAGTCAGCAGAAGGGTGAGTTTAGGTATATACCATATAAAACCGAGCTCTGGGACATGATAAACTAGCCAGGCATCTCAGCCAGGCATTTGATCTGGTTTAAGGTGGACTTTAATACACTGAGGGTGTTATAATCACAGCCTCTTCACCCTGTCTTCGCCTTGCTGAAGTAAAGGATGTTCTCTGCTGGAAATAAATATTTATGTCTCAGTTGAAATACAGTCTTCTGGTACTCACTTGTATATATTTTATTGCCTCAATGACGTAAGGGGTAAAAAAAACAGATGGGAATTATTTAGTTTTTCACAGGATTGGATAATTAGGAAATACTCATCAGCTTGCAGTTGTCTTGGCTCCTTGGACTCCATCCCTGGCCTGGTCCCAGCCAGCTTTTTATAGCACTTTATCTGCTGCTTGCATAGCTTTTTTCCTTTCACTTCTTTTTTACAGCTAAAGCTGAACTGGGTGCTGGTTATTGCTCTAGCTATGGGTGGAGTGCTACAAAAAGCCAAAGCTGGTGCCAGCAAGCAGCTGCTGCAGAGAGAAGCCAATATGTGGGGTGGAGAGAGCCCCTGCTTGTCACCATCCTCCTCCTCCTCAGCAGTTTTTGTGTGGAAGTGTCACTGGCAGTGCCTCCAGCTGCGGGGGTTGTGCAAATAGGAGATCTTTTAGTCTTGACCATTGCTTGGGAGAGCCTGCCTGGGGCTCACCTCCTTCCAAAGCAAATGCAGAGGGAGTTCAGAAAGCCAAGCACTTCATACATAAACCTTCTGGTGCTATTCCCCTTGTAAAGGTGAAAACAAGCAGGTCACAGTCGGTAAATGACAGAAAGCAGGCTTGGGATTATTCACATCATTAGCACAGGATTTCTCCAGATAAGAGAAGTGGTGTGTGAGCCTCTATTGCCCTGGGGCTGCCTTTGGTTTACTGCGTGAGGCTGAGGCGTGGTCCGTTAAAATGGAGCAGGAACAGGGGGAAGGAAAAGGTGGTAATGCAGCTGACATATGGTTTGTGCTGGAGTTTGGCCACAGATGTAAGGCCTCCAAGTGGATTCCTGGGGCCTTCGTGCGCTATCCCAAAACCAACACGAAAGCCTTTCCCAATCTATTTTATAAGCTCTGTGATTGTAATAGTCCTATCAAAAATCCCATGTCCCCAGGTCAAGCCGGGTGCAGGCCCTCCTCTTCTGAATTCCCAGGCTTGCCAAGTCTGTTCTGCCTGCTATTTGCCTCCAGCAACAGCGGGCATCCATTTGTGCCTCCTGTGCTGGGTGTGCTGTGTGCAGTACCTGTGGGGGCGTCCAGCACAGCTGCTTTCCCTTGAGCTCACATCTGCTCAGAGGGGGACCCACACACGCTCACTCGCCTGGGCTCTTGTCCCAGTTGCAGCTGGCCCTGGCTCTGAACAACCCACCTGTATTTCTGGATAATAAACAGAATTTGCTAGGTTTTGGCAGAGAGGCTGAGTGCTTGCTCCTGAGTGTCTGGTTGTGTTTGAGTGCTAGTTTTGGTAACTGGCTCTGTCATTGTCTTTTGCATTGTTTTCCCTTTGCTCCAAGTACAGGAACTTGAAACTGCAGTGTCTGGCCTCTTTTAATGCTAGGACCCTACAAAAAGCCTTGACTGTACTACTTTAGGAGAGGAAGCCTCTAGAAAGGTAGTACATGCATAGTTTTGCCTTTATATGAGCCACAGGTGTAGCAATGATCTTACCAACTCTTTACTGTCAGGATGATTTCCATTAACTGAATTTGCATTAATTAAAAAAGCAACTCTTCAGATTTTCACCTGTGTTGTTTGCAGGATGAATGCTGAGTGAATCTCTGTGTGCCATTCTATCTGACCATCATTTACATTACATTCTAAAAGTAATCATCACACCCTCTAAACTTACTTGTGATTGAATGCAGAGCAGCCCTGCAGAAAAGGATTTGGGGGTGCTGGTGGACAAGAAGCTGGACATGAGCCAGCAATGGGTACCTGCAGCCCAGAAGGCCAATGGCATCCTGGGCTGCATCAAAGGAAGAATAGACAGCAGGTCAAGCGAGGTGATTCTGCCACTCTGCTCTAGTGAGACCTCCTGCTAGTAGCTCCCCCAATCTGGAACAGGTCCAGAGGAGAGCCCCTTAGATGATCAAAGGGATGGAGCACCTCCCCTATGAAGACAGCCTGAAAGAATTTGGGCTGTTCATCTTGGAGAAGAGAAGGCTCCAGGGAGACATTAGAGCTACATTTTAATATTTGAAGGGGACCTACAGGAAGGCTGGGGAGGGACTGTTTAGAAGGGCTTGTAGTGATAGGGCAAGGGGCAATGGTTTGAAACTGGAGCAGTGGAGATTTAGGTTGGACATCAGGAGGAAGTTCTTCACAATGAGGGTGCTGAAATACTGGAACAGGTTGCCCAGGGCTGTGGTTGAAGCCCTAGAGACATTCATGATGGGACTTGATGTGGCCCTGGGCAGCCTGATCTAGTTGGAGGTTGCCCTGCTGACTGCAGGGGAATTGGACAAGCTGACCTTTGAGGGTCCCTTCCAACCAATGCAGTCTGTGAAACTGCAAATGTCAGACTTAGTGATTGGCCATAGATCATCCCCAAGGTTGTTTGTGATACTAGTGTATTTTTTAACAGACAGAAAGTTGCCATGAAAGAATTTGGAAGAGGAAAGAAATACTCTTCTTAGGCTGTTTTGCTTTTGGTGTTCTTACTTTAAGCTTTTAAAACCAAAAGCAAACCAGCAACAGACAGAATACAGTGAAATGCTTACATGGAAGTACATTTTACCACTGAAGTTAAGATAAAAAATTCACTGTGTCATAAGTGAACCATTTCCCCCTTGATTTGTGCCCAAAATATGGGGGGGGGGGGGAAAACCAACCTCTTGCAGATGCATTATACATTTTACAAAAGAACATATGCATGCATTTAAATCATTTACATTTTGCCTTTGCTTTCTCTTCTTTTTAATCCATATTATAGTAAATGACAACATGTTTAGGAAACCAAGGTTGAAAGCAAGTTTTAAACTTTCATGCTCAGTAAGCTACACTGCAAGCAGTGCTTCACTATTTCATGATCTTGTTTCCAAGTTTCGCTGATGCCTCTTCCTTTCTCTCCAATGAAACCTGTGACTGAAACTTGGGGAGCCTGGCTTGCAAAATCAGCACTGTTCTGCTGCTGCTGTTGTGCTAGTCCTACAGTGCCTGCAAAGAAAGGGAGTCTGTCCTTATCGAAGCAGGTCCTCAGGAGAATGTGCAACCCTGTGCTTAGAGATGCTCTGGATGCTCAGTGGGACTATTAATTGTGAGGCAGTATCAAATGTTCCTCATGCTGCAAAATCCTTTTTGGCCGGGGGTGAGGAGGGGAGGATAGAAGAGCACCGGCTCTATCTGAGGTGATATCCTGACATGGCTACACTTCAGCACTACCCTGCTGTATGTTAAATCAACAACTTTCAGCTCCCCACTCGCACAGCAGGTCGCTGGGAAAGCGTCTGAACTGTGGGCATGATGTTTCGTTTAATGCCATCAGCAGGCACCGCTTCCCCATCGCTCTGAGCGGACAAATAAAATTCAGCTTTATTGGCCTAGTTATAGCCTTTTAATAACACTTCAGTGAAAGATTGTGCATGCCATGGAGCGCTGAACGCGTGCTCTAAAGTGATGTAACGTGACCGGAGTACAGTGATATGTCAGATGGGGAGCAGCCTCAGTGCAGGTGAGGCTGTAGGCACTGTCTGCCCTCCCTTTAGGAGGGGGCCAGGGAGCTGGGCTCTTGGGGGTAGTGGAAGAGCTGAAGAACCATGCAGACATAGCCAAACCACGCTCAGCAGTGGGGTTTGTCACCTTCTCCTTGCCCTGGCCGTGCCACCCACGGGCTCCATCCTGTAGAGCTGGCTGTGTAACACTCCCACCAGAGTGGTGACAAGACCACAGTGCTGAGATCTGAGCTGGCTCTACTTGGAGCCAGCTACAGTTTATTAGCTTAGGCTTCATGCCACGCAGGGACAGATAAGCTGCATGCAGATATCAGTTAGCCCTCCATCAGGGCAGCTGAGCCTGGGCCTGTTTTGGTGTGCTAACTTCTCGAGACTTTTGGAGTTGTCAGTAAGAACTCTGCACAAGTAGAGGCCACAGGGTTTGTTTGTAAATGCAGATTTGGAGGTCGGATGTTTGCACGTGCCTCTTGGATTCAGAGCTCCAAATGCAGAGTGAATTTAACCCCTAACAGCTCGCAGACGTGCTTGCTCGTCGTCTTCACCTTCCCAATCCTCTGCAAGAGTTAAACCCGGAGTCCCTCATCTATTTTGCTCGTGCAGATTGACTTGTAATTGAGGCTGTCACGTGGAGGAGCTGTAACTTATTTGTATAGCCATCCTTCCATGTTTAAAACCCAAGTCAAGAAACTAATGAGGTTACAAAAATATTGCTGATCCTGAAGCAAATACAGTTGGAGAACATATGCTTTGGTTTTACATTTCTGCCTCTAAAAGGTGACATGTCCTGTGTTTGTCATTTAATTTAACATTCTATATATTTTTAAACGGCTGTATGATTTGAAGTCTCCAGATGCCAGGCTTTGTGCTAAATGAGGTTGACAGTTCAGTGATGTGGAAGGCCATTATCTCACCTTTGTGCTTCTAAACTATAGCCACTTGCCTTAGCCTGTTCATAATGCATTTACTGCGCTGGAGTGGAGGAATTTTTAACACCTATTGAAAGCATTAATTAGGTATGCCATGCTGATGAGCACTTGAGGATAAGGGGAAAGCAAGAACCGATGCTGTTCTTCATGTTTCTCCCATTGTTTGTACAGGGGAGGGTTCAGTAAATGACCGATGAACTCCAGTATGAAGTGCTGGGTGGGATACACAGAATCACAAAATAGTAGGGGCCTCTGGAGATTGAGTCCAACCCCACTGCCAAGGCAGGTTCACTTAAAGAAGGTCACACAAGAACAGGTCCAGGTGGGTTTGGAATGCCTCCAGAGACAGACTCCACCACCTCTCTAGGCAGCCTGCTCCCATGCTCCACCGTCCTCAAAGTAAAGAAGTTCCTCCTCGTGCTTGGGTGAAACTTCCTATGTTCAAGTTTGTGCCCATTCCTCCTATCCTGTCACTGGACACCTGAAAAAAGACTGGTCCCATCCTCCTGACACCCACACTTTGAGTATTTATAAGCCTTGAGATGATCCCACCTCAGCATTCTCTTCTCCAGGCTAGAAGTGCTAGTGCCACCTCTGTGCTCCTGTCTGTGCCCTCTCCCTGTCTCTGTCTGCCACACAGGGGTGAACGGGCAGGTTACAGATCCTATCCTTCTTCAGCTGGCAGCTCTGCTTCCCCCCAGGACACATGGTTGTGCCTTGCTAAACAGCCCTAAACGGCTCTCTTGCTGCCAACTGGTGCTATCTATAAAGCAATAATCCAAATTTCAGACTTTTCTATGTTATTATCTCTGTCCTGAGTCAGCAGGTCTCCTATAGAATCATTTTTCTATAAACTTGGAAAATGGATAATCATTACTTGACCTGTTGAAGTTCAGCAATATAAGAATAAGTCATAAATATGTCACTTGTGTCTTAAAAGCTAACCAGCTAGAAGCTCTCCCTCTTGTCTGATCTGGCCTCCAGTGCCTTTGATCACTGTTTTCTCCTCTTTCTCAGCACCACAGTGAACTCCTTAGTTTTCCACATTTTCCTTTGCCGTTGTGACAGCGTTCTGCTGCAGATTACAGCTGTGCTTAGGCACCAGAAGGTTTATATGATTAGTCAGCATTTGGTTTCCATATATAGCAAAAGTACGTCTGGAGAAAATATTCCTATCCATATTTCCAGGCAATAGGATCAAAGACCTCTCGAGGGTCTCAATTTTAATTTATCTCTTCTCGCTCGCTGACTGAGGAACATCAAACAGAGTCCGGGTTTGCGGGAGGGAAGAGGGAGCCTCCGCTCTGTAGCTCTCAGGGCACCATCCAGGCCAGCTTCAGATCCTGGCCTTTCTCCCTCTACAGCATTGCTAAGCTATGAACTTTGGCCTTTCTATCTAGGTGTGACTTCTGTTCTTCAATCCTCTGACCTCTTCCATTCACAGAATTATTTTGGTTGGAAAAGCCTCCCAAGATCGTTGAGTCCAACCATTAACCTAAGACCACGTGGACATTAAACCATGTTCCCATGTGCCATGTCCACAAGTTTCTTGAACACCTCCAGGGATGGTGACTGCATTTACATCAGCATTTCTTGCAGCTCCATTAGATCCCTTTTTCCCTGTTTCTTTCATTAGAGTCTTACAATTTGTGAACTTTCCCAGGAGCTGAAGGGGGGCTTCAAGAAAGCTGGGAAGGGACTTTTTACAAGGGCTTGTAGTGATAGGAAGAGAGGGGAAGGATTGAGGCTTGAGGAGGGCATATTTAGACTGGAGATTAGGCAGAAATTCTTTCCAGTGAGGGTGGTGAGACACTGGAACGGGTTACCCATGGAGGATGTGGATGCACCCTTCCTGGAGGTGTTCAAGGCCAGGCTGGAAGAGGTCTTGAGCAACCTGGGCTGGTGGAAAGTGTCCCTACCCATGGCAGGGGGGTTGGAACTGGATGATCTTTAAGGTCCCTTCTGATGCAAATCATTCTACAAACTCGTATGGGTTTGCAGCATAAACACTGCTGCAGACAGCCCTAGGTGGGAAGCAAGAAGTAAGTAAATAGTAAGTAAATTCTTACATTAATAAGACAGCAGAATACTTTAATTCCACAAATCCACAGAACATTTTCATAGGAGGAATATTTCTGACCTGTTAGTAAGTGTTGTAAGCCAAGATATTTGAGTCCTTTTTGCATCACATTTTTAGACAGGCCTTTTTTTTTTTTCCCCCTTCTCCTGCTGATAGAAGATCTGCATTTGAAAAAAAAAAACCCAAAAAATCTTTAATGAGTTTGATTTCAGTCATCTACTCAACATCTCTAAGCTACTTGCCAAATGATCCCAGGTGTGGGATTGCAGCAGGTAATTTCCTGCGCTGTATTTGTGCGGATGATTTTCTGTGTTAGAAGATGATATCGGCTCACCTGGCCTCTCAGTGACAGAGAAATCCTTTGTTTATTCATTTAGTAGGCAGATTAACCCTAATGAATATGGCTTCCTGGAAATAGATACAGGGGACAATAGCAAAGTGAAGGAGTGGGGAGAAATGGGGCAAAATTCCCTTCTCTTTCTTCACTTTTAAATAATGGTAGCTTTCAGAGCAGGGTGTTTTAAATCAGAAAGGAACGCCAAATATGTCAGGCAGAAAGCCTTGACTTTTGCAAACAAAATCTTTTCTGGTTGAAAGATTGTGCTGGGGCTCCCTTAGTCTGGTACAGGTCTGTCCTGTTGAATCTGTGTGAATGTTTTGTACAGTCAGAGTAGGAGAAAGTGGGCACCTGAAGTACACTTGATGTCATAGAATCAATAAGGTTGGAAAAGACCTTAGAGATCATCAGTACAACCTGTCACCCAAGACCTCATGGTTGGGAGGCCTCTGTGTGTTTTATGTGGTTGCTTCTCACTGGTTTTGGGAATATGGAGGGGTCTTGCTGTTACTTCTGTGAATTAGGGGCTCAAGATGTGACCTTCCTTTGAAAACATCATAAAATGGTTTAGGTGGGAAGGGACCTTCAAGATCATCTGGTTCCACATCCCCTGCAGGGGTTAGGCTGCATATCTTCCTTGCTTCAGTCATTCTCTTACCTTGAGCTGCCTCAAAGCTTCATAAAAACATTGCAACAGTGCCAGTTCTCATGTTCCTGTTGTGATGGCTGCAGGTGTTCTGCACGAGCTCAGTGTGAGCTTTATGAAAGGCTGCACCATTATCATTTTTCTTTAAATGGATGAGGAGTAGTTTCTCAGATGCTGTTGACGTGACACCAGGCTGTTGTTCATAACACGATGTAAGGATCTGCCTGGAAAAGCAGTGGAGGCGAATCCAAAGCTCTAAGAAGCTGAGGGGAAGCTGCCCATTGACTTTAGGGCTGTAAATCAAGCTCGTGGTGGTGTTACCTGCAGATTGACTGCAGCATCACTCAGCTCGTGTTTGAACAGCATGAATAAGTTAACTTGCTGAAGCTCAAAGAGGGAGTTATGTCATGGTGAATTAAGTTGTGTGTGTGTTAGTATTTATGTATTAATGCATCCACACATTAAATAGTATTTTAAATTAAGGGAAAAGGTTTTAGTTTGCTAGCTCAGACCACTGCTGTAAGCTACTAGTCAAAGTGTGGACATAAGTACAATGAATGGTTTTGCTCCACTTGAGAGAGGAACAATTTCTTGCATTTTTATGTGACTGGTACTTGAGATACATTATTCCCAAGACGTGGATGTGTAGACACAGATGTGAAAATCTCTTAACTTCCAACCAAACTTTTCCAGATCTTATCACTATAATTTATTCTTTGCTCTCTATAGACTAGAAAAATGTCTTCTTTCACATAACTTTATACATTGGAGGAAAAGGAAAGTTCTCTTCTACCACATGGTAAGTGTTGAAGATAGGATACTGTTGGCTTTAGCCTGCTGACTTTTGTAGTTGCCTGTAAAAACTCTCGAGTTTCAGAAGGGGAGTGAAAAAACAGGATTTACCTTCCCACAAAGAATAAAAGTTTCCATTGTTTCTCAGCCATGTTGCTGAAAGCAGAAATGTGCAAGGAGCAGATAATTTTGGGAAGTATACATTTATGCGCGGGGCTGCGTATGCGTGCGTCGGGCAGCAATAAATTACAAATGAATCTGTTTGCTTTGTATGGAGATTGTTTTAGCCTTCTTAACGCTACTATTTATATAACCTTTAACCAAACAGAGAGTAGCCAAAGTATTTTTGAGGGTGAGAATTGTTTTCCTGGCTGGTGCATGTAACAACTTAATTCACTCCAATGGCGCGGCGCAGCCCGTGCTCACGCTGGGCAGTAACTCACCACCTCGAGATGCTGACACTTTGCCAGGAATTGGAGTATTTTTATTCTTTTCTTTTTATTTATTTATTTCCCCCCCCCCCCCCCCCCCCCATGGGAAAGCTCAAAATAGATACACATCACATTAGGTGTCATTGAAACAGAGCTCACGATAACTGAAGAATAAATTCGGTGGTACCTAATTGCTTTCCAAAGATGTTGACACAGTTGCAGAGGGAGGTGGTCGCGGCTGGAAGCAGAGGAGCCTGGCTGTGCTAGCAGGGCTTGGGTGGTTGGGGTGGTTGGGTTGTGTTGGGTCTTTTTTCTTTTCCATTTAGTGAAAACCAAAGGACAACAATCATTATACGATTCTGTACTTTAAGTATTTTCATAATCCAACGTAAATTGGCCCACCCAAGGATTATGTCTGTCTTATAAGGATGTGTTTATATAGTCATTGGGTGAAAGATTGCAGAAGTTGAACCACTACTTTTTGAAAGTCGAGCCAGACCAGGAAAAATCAGGATACAATTTGGCACTTATGGAGACTAAATGATTTCCTTTTTAGCTGCTGATTTCTACTGGGAAATGTATCCTTGGACTGAAAATTGCATCCGGAAAAATGTTTATGTAGTGTTTTTCAAATGACTGATTATTCCTCTAACCTTTAACACGCACTGTGTGTGATTTTCTTCCTTATTAACTCTTTCACAACCAAATGAACGATTTCCTTCACTGTAAATAAAATTAAGTATGCATTCTTTCAATCTGTGCAGTGTTTTAATGCTCTAATAACACAGGAAGGTTTAAAAAAAAAAAAAGAGAGAAGCCAAGCCAGGGATTTTACTGAGTCAGTAGCACAGGGAAATCCAGCTCATCTCTTCTGTCAGGCTTTCCTGGAGGAAGAGTATCCTGCTGTGACACTGTGGCAGGCAAGGCACGCTAACTTTTTATCCTGACTACTGCAGAGGAGGAGAACAAAAACGTTCTTAACATACCATTAGATGCAGTTTTCTGCCAGCCAGGGGAGTCTTCCCCAAGCCATGTGTCTGAGGTAGAGGGACCGTGCTGCCAACTACTGGCTGCTGAATACAGTGAATGGATTCGTTGTAGGCTCAGCGTTTGTCTACAGGGAAATTGATTGGAGCAGCTAGAACAGAGTGAGCAGTTTTAGAGCAGCCCCACAGATGGATGCTCTGTGTGGAGTTAAAAATGTTTCCAGTGGTGGTGTTTTCACATCAAGACACTCCATAATTCACTGTGATCATGCTGGTCGGTATCCTGTGTAGGACATCTTCGTGGGGTATCTTTTTTTTGGTGTCTCCCAGATGCAGGATGCAAGTTTGCATACAGACTATAAGGCTGTGGTACGCCATGCCTGTGCTGGTTTTGAAGCAGGAGCCTAACCTTCCCCTTAGCTGAGCAAGGAAGCTGCAGGCGACTGTGTAAACATCGCAGGGCAAGGCTAAGCCACATGTGTTTAAAAGGCATTTGAAGTGATCCTATACCAAGTGGATCACACGCTAACAAATGAGCAGGTCTGAAACCATACTTTCCATTTTGGCAGAGCTGTCTGTAAATTATGGTTGGTGTTTTCCTATGCAGAAATTAAAGATTAATTCATCCAGTTTCTGTTAAAAGTATCACCCAGCACATCGCAAGCACTGCGCTTGGTAAAAACTGCTTGAGTGGAAAAGAGGACCAGGGAAAAGCGCCACAAAAATAGCCTTATAATCACTGCTCCTGATGATCTTGTCCAAAAGGACAGATTTGTGTCCTGAGAGAGGAAGCAGAGTTGGAAAGAAATGAAATTCCAGCCCTGCCTCTCCTGATGGATTGATGCAAAGATGTGCAGTTCTCCGCAGCTCCCTGGGGCCCCGTGCTGGTAGCAGTGTTCATGATCAGCAGGGTGATCTGTCTGTCCTTCTGACACCAGCTGGGGGATTAGAGGATGGAAAAGAAAAGCTCTCATTCCTCATGGCAATTGCATTGGTCATTCTTGGCATGGTGGGGAGAAGGGGAAGCACCTGGCAGCTTCTCTTTTCTTTCATCTCTTCTTCCAATTCTTTTTTGATCGCTTTCTCCTGGAAGTTTTGGGTTTGGTGCAGTTCAGGGCAGATTTGTGTTTACAAGCAAAGAGAGGACACAGCTCCTCTTACCTCAGCTTTGCCCAGGAGCAGTGATTCCCAGGCAGTCCCTTTAATTTGAGGCAGTAATGGCTTTAGGATATTTGTAGAATGTTAAGAGTCAAACGTCTTTTAACTACCTATGGATGGAGTGAAATTTGGCAGATGACAGAAGAACCTTTGAGTTTTCTCTCTAAAGTCTAAATGGCTTGACAGCTGCTCAGAGTCCCTTGAACTTATGAGAGCTGAACGTTGGGGGTTTGGATTGGTTTTTTGGTTGGTGTTTCTTTTCTCTGTGGAACCCAGCAGAGTCTCTGACGGAAACTGTTGACCCTTCTTTGTGCTGTTTCTTTACTGTCTCGTCAAACATCTGGAAAACAGCATGTTTGCAGTCCTTTCACAACATAATTTTGCATTTACATCATGTGTTATCTGCTAAAGTTTTCTTGTGTTTTGGGGTTTTTTTTTTGTTTGGGTTTTTTTTTTTTCCAGGGGAAGGGGAGGGAGGAGGGGGGAAAAAGATTGAAAAGAAAAATCAGCAACTCGAAGGCTGCCATAAGGTCAAGTGGCGACAGTGGATGCTGCCTGTACTAAACACATGTTTAGCTCAGAAAAGCTAAGGCAGTTCCCAAAAATTTGGTAACCATTAGAGTACTTCCTAAGTCAGTTCCGGATGTCAGGCCCTAGGTGGAGGGGGAAGGGGCCAGGCCGGCTTTCCACGAAAGGGATTTAGCCTGGCAGCTGATGCAGCCAAGGAGCACATCACGCAAGGCAGAGCTAGACAGGAAACGCTTCTGAAAGTGCTGTTTGGAGAGAGGATCATGAGATCAGGCAAGGAGCTGTGAACTTTACATGCAACCGAGGCCAGATAGCATTGCACCAGCCACCTGAGGGCTTAGAAATAAGAAAGGAAATTAAAGGATCATTTAAGTGGAGTGGGACCAGACAACTTAAATGACAATTTTCATCTTTGAGAAAGGAACCCTGAAGTATATTGAATTCTTTGAAGTAAAGGAGCACGATTGATGTAGAGAATATTTTTGTTACATTCCATGCTCTGGTTTAGCAGCTCTTCTAATGTAACCCAGCTCTAACTTTCCTGAACCCCACCTATTTGTAGCACTCAACAGATTTGACTTCACAGCAGACTGTGTCTCCCTAGAGTGAATGCTCCTTTAAATCCTCTGCAATTAGCACTCTGACTTCTGAATTCAAATATTAATTAGTAAGCATAATTAGCAGACTGTTTACTTCTATTTTGATTTACATGAAGTAATAAATGGGTTTTGTGTTGTTCATGGTAACCACTTTAAGCATGATAAACCTGGGTGTGAGCCTGGAACCCTTCAGAAGTTCACGGTCAGTTAAAAGGAGAGGTAACATCTCTTTCCTTCCTCTGGTGTTCAAGATTAAACCTTCAGTCAGAAGCTGCCCTGTCCCAGTGCTGCTCTCTTGCTTGTATGAAATTTGGCAGAGATTTAGCACAAAGTGATTCAGGTCCTAAGGAAGCTACTTAATAACCTGACAGAGGCCCTCTGCTGATGGGATACTTCCCGAGCAGTGAAGCCCACTGCTGCTAAAGCACCGGACCATTACCCTTTCTTAATTTAAATCAGTTAAACCCAGAATCCAAAGCTGTGTCACTGCAGTACTGCCCAATTTGAATCCTGGAGCCTGCTTGCTGGAAGAATGTGATTTCTGGACCTTCCTGAGCTTTGGAAGTGGGAACAGTGGAAGACTTTTCCTTTTTTTCTGTCATCTTTCCACGTATGGCCTGAATCACTTTATCTACATGGGCCAGGTTTCCAGGTACCATAGAGATGAGCCTTAACAGAGGGGAAAAAAAAAAAAACTGGGGATGGCTGCAATTGTGGTTTTGGAAAAGCTTGCTCTGGGATTTTTGTTTAACAGCTACTGGGGAGGAGGGTGCTTAGTTTGCTAATTTGGATGCCAGTAGGGTTTTACAGCTCCCAGTCATTTCGCAGTGGTACTGGCATCCAAGCTACGTGGGGAAAAAGCAGAAAGGTTTTGGGTGTGCATTCACCTCCTCTTAAAGTTATTTATTTTCTGTGATGTTTTTGGCAGGCATTGATGCAGGCTTGGGAGTCTGGGCAGTTTTAAGGAATGATAATGACCGAAACATTAATTGTTTCTGCAGTTGGAACATGGGGCAGTTTTCCCAGGGATCAAATACAGGGAGATCGTCATGAGTACAGATAACCTGGGGAGATATTTTCCTTTTAAGATGACATCCATTTAGCTGTGTTTATAAATAACCTTTGAAAGCAAGGGAAACAGACAAAATACTTTCCTCTGCCATTGCAATAACAGAGGAGGTGTCTTGGGAACGTGTTATCTTCTCTGTTTCCCCTCTTCTTTTCAGTCTCACTATATGCTGATCTGTTTCTCCAGAAATTGTAGGAGGGCAGCACCAGGTATCCATTACCAAGTTTGTTTCCCTGAATGCTTTCTGGTAGAAGGCAGAAGGGAAGTGCAGTGAATTAGCTGAAGCAAGCTGAAGGGTGCCGGCGCGTTCCCTCTTCATCAATAAAATACCCTTTATGCAGTGAGAACAATCTGTGCACGAGAGGCTTTGAAAGAAGCCCTCCAAATGCAAGTCCTGCTAAGCCTAGAAGGTAGTGATGGTTCACTGACTTATTATTTTTATGTAGGCCATTCTTCCTTGAGGCCACTAAGCCTTCAGGTTTCTCCAAGCCTTTAGTGGTCTGCACTTTGCTGTTATTCTTTCCCTGAGAGTGCTGATTAGTGACTTGCGGTATGGATGCTGATTTATCGCAGCCCAGAGTTGCCCCTTGGGGGCTGAGCAGAAACACTCATGAAGGAGCCCTGATTAAAAAGAGTGGTAATGAAGACAAATGTTTCAGAGGGAGTCAAGAGCAAACCAGGCCTTGGAATTCCCACTGCTCCTCTGAGCTTTTGGAGAGGAGGTAACAGTGGCCAAAGGAAATATTTCCCCCTTGTTGTTTATTTCTCATGGCACTGGAAAAATTTTTCTTTTCCTCCTGGGTGTTCTAACTCTCACTTGTTAACTGCTTTTCATGCAGGGTTGCAATTAACCCTTGGCAGATACTTACCATGTTCCCTTTATATTCACTCCATACATAAAGAAGTTTTTATGTTTTGACCTGTTAACCATTTTAAGATTCTTTAAACTTGACAGTTTCATCTAATTTCTCACGTCATTAAATCGTACTTTATTTTCCAGCAGTCCATTCACATGAGGTTTGGTGTTTGTTTGATATCTTTAATCATCTTTTTTCCTCACTGCCCTTTTTAATAACGAAAAAGAATGACCAAAAAAAAGGGAAAAAAAAAAAAAAGTAATGCTTACAACCAAGTTTTAAATCAGAGAGAGGTCAGAAAGTTCCTGTCTGGTGTTGGATGTGTAACTAAAGACAGACTTCAAAAGCTCATTGGTAGGATCTAGATGGCCTGACACTTCTATTAACCAGGAATTCAAACTGAAAATAAATGTGGTGGTTTCACCTTATTGTAGGGTGTTTATATTTTGTTTTCATTCTATAGGGTTTTCCCTTTTTAAAGATCAGCTTGGGCTGTAATCAGTGTATGAACTGAAAAGCCAAGTAGGTGGAAAAAACACGTCCTGGCTTTATGGGTCTTTGTGTTCCATTTTGCAGGGATTAGGCAGGCCTGTTAAAATCCATCCTCAGATCTACAGTGACTTTCTTTTCAGATTTGTGTTCAGGTGAGGATGCTGTTGATCCAGTGAGGAGAGAGATCCCCCCCAGAAGTATTTGTTCAAGTAGGGGCTGGCCCCAAGCTGTGCCTTTGCTCCCTGCATCCTGACCAGATGTAGTGCAGGAGCTGGTATGGCTGCACAGGGCTCTTTCCTGCAAGGTGTGAGACTTTGCACTTGTCCTTGCAGAGTTTAACCAGAATTCTGTCAGCCTGTTCCTCCAAGTCCCAAGGGGCAGCTCTGCCCTCGAGCACTTTAGCATATCCTCCCAATTTGGTGTTGTCTGTAAATGTGCCAAGAGTGCACTCAGTTGCTTCTTCCAAGGCAGTGATAAAGACATTAAAGAAGACAGGTCCCAGGACAGCCCCTGTGGTACTCCACTTGCTCCCAGGTAGTGTGACCTGTTAAACACTATTTGTTGAGCTTGATTGTCCAAAAATGAGAGACAACCCCCAAAGTAAAGTGCAGATGGGAATCTGTGGCTGTGACCTTGCATCTCAGGTGAGTTATGTCTGCTGAACACCACAGGGGTGGGAGCACTGGTGGATGTGGGCAGTGTCTTTACAGCTTTGCAGTCATCCTCCCCTTCCTTCAGGAAACAAGTACTGAGCTGAATGCTTCCTCAGCAGTGAGCATGTGTGGATGGCCCTTTGCAGTCAAGGAGAATTTCAGGGTACTTTCCAAATGTTAGTTAACTTTCTCATGCCTTCTGTTTTGTTTTAGTACAATATTCTGCCTTTTTTCCCCCCTTTCTTCTTTTTCAAATAGTGTGATAAAGAAACAGTTCATCCCAGGAAAGGCCAGGGATAAGAGTTTTCTCTGATTGACTGGCCTCGTTCATGATGCACCTCAGAGGTCAAAGATTGTTTTGAGAAAGTATCTTAAAGGCTGGGTCTGCGTTTTCTCTCTGTCTGAGAATCTGCTTACAACTTCCCTACTAGTCCTTGCAGTGTTAAATAAACCTGACTGTACTAGGCCCTCCAAGGCTACTATTAAATCAGTCTTACACACCCAAAGTATTAGAATGTAAACATTTCCCAGCAAAAAAATAAGGTTCCTTAGTATCTGTTTGTCAAACTGAATTATTTTGTGTGGCAGTGATGTGGAATGAAGCAACATTTGGGACTGTGCACTTCACAACAGGTGGAAGACTGTGATTTAGTACCAAAAGTAATTGCTGAGCCACTCAGCTTTGAAAATCCAAGTGACACTGGAAACTTTCAGGACTAAGGAATCCCAAAGGCTTGTCAAGTTGGAGGAGAAACTCTTGAAAGTTATTTTTGAAGATGCTGTTGCACCCCTCCATGCTCCACCATTTTAGCCCTGTGAACTCAGCTAAATAAACTCCATTTTTGAAGATGCTGTTGCTTAGCTCCAAACTTCAGCATTTTAGCTGTGTGAACTTAGGTAAATTTACTCCATTTTTGAAGATGCTTTTGCACACCTCATGCTCCAGCGTTTTAGCCCTGTGAACTCACCTAAATTAACTCAATTTTTGAAGATGCTATTGTATACCTCCGAATGTCATCATTTTAGCCCCATGAACTTAACCTAAATTAGCTTCATTTTTGAAGATGCTTTTGCACACCTCCAAATTTCAGCATTTTAGCCCTGTGGACTCACTTAAATGAACTCCCTTTTTTAAAGATGCTGTTAACACACCTCCAAATTTCATCATTTTAGCTTTGGGAGCCCACCTAAATGAACTCCACAATTACACAGAACTCAGGGAATGTCGATTGTGTATCACTCAGTGAAGAGTCACATGGGAGTTGTTTTTACCCCTTGCAAATTGTGGAGTGTAAAGGGGAGCTGCATCCTATTAGTAACAGCATCTGGAACGTTAAAAGCTCACAGCAACTGGTGGAAGCTCAGTGGCACCAACCTTTGTCTCTGAGCCATCACACTCTTCAGAATTTTTGGAATTATTTTTTTTTGGTTTTAAATCTGATTAACTTGTGGGTGTTGGAGAGCTAGTTTGAGGCTGGCATTGCTGCACTAGTCAGCTTGCATCACCATCAGCTGCCCACTAATTATCAGGAAATTTATAGCTGCATTAGGTAAATGTCACTTCACTGCAGTGGCCTGGAATAAGAGCGTTTTCTGCTCTGAATTAGCACCATGGGCACGTCTCAGTGAGACTCTACCCAAGCAAGCTAAGGGCTTTATTTATGCACAGGCATATTAGGGCTTTAAGGAAGGGTAGCTGAAAGATGTTGTGTTGCTTTTTTTTTGAACCATAACATCTCCCCTGCCATAACTGTGTGTTCATTTATTCATTGGGCAGAGCCACATGGAAAGTGCTCAAAAATAATTTGTTAATTCCACAATGGCTCCATCTGCCTTCAGTAGCATGACGTTCTGGGATGCTTAATCTGCAGGAAGATAAGCCAGAGCAGGGATTAGCTGGTCTGTAAGATTCTGTGTTAGGTGGTGGGGTGCTTCTGCAAGTCTAAGCAAAGATTCTCAAACCTCAAATGCTGTGAGAATGAAATAATACCTCCTGGATGCCCATTTCTGATTGCTCAGGAGAACAGTAGCCTCTCTGACTGAGGTTTTGGGCAAGTAGTTGCCACTGTCTTTAAGTGTGGAAGCAAAGGTGTATAGCTGTCTGTTTTGATGTACAAATCTGCCTCGGAAGGAGCTGAAGGATCTCACCTCCCCTAAAAGGCTGAAGGTATTGGGGTGGTTCAGCCTGGAGAAGAGAAGGTTCCAGGGAGACCTTAGAGCTACATTTCAGTATCTGAAGGGGACCTACAGGAAGGCTGGGAAGGGACTGTTTAGAAGGGTTTGTAGTGACAGGGCAAGGGGCAATGGTTTGACACTGGAGCAGAGGTGTAGGATGAACATTAGGAGGACGTTCTTCACCATGAGAGTGATAAAACACTGGTTGCCCAGAGCTGTGGTTGAGGCCCTGTCCCTGGAGACATTTAAGGTGAGACTTGATCTGGCCCTGGACAGTCTGATCTAGTTGGAGGTGTCCCTGATAACTGCAGGGGGGGTGGACAAGATAACATTGGAGGTTTCCTTCCAACCAATGCAATCTGTGGATCTGCAAAAGCTCAAGAGAGAAGAAAGTGGAAGGTTTAAAAAAAATATACACAACTCAGACACACCTTGAGTCTTAATGCCCTGGGAATAAGGTTCCCAACTCTGCCCAAAAGCTTGTCTAAAAGTCCATCATGAAATTCATTGTGCTTCAGAAGGATGCCAGAATATCTGAGGAGTTTGCCACTGAATTCTTTATAAATACCAGAGTGAATGATGGCTGCTGCTCTGTGAATGACAACATCTCAACAACACTGTGTAAAAATAGAAGGCCACTTCAGAAATGCAGGCTAAATTCTAGGCAAACTTATCCTTTACCTCTCTTTTAAGGAACTGAACAGCCTCAGTGGTCCTTTTGCATTTTTCTGCCAGAAAATCAACTGTAAACTTCTGAAAATTAACTTGAAAAAACAACTTAAAACCCTACATGTTTGTACTCTGCTTTGTGTGCATCTGTCAGGTAACTTCCAAATCCCTGATTGTTAGAAAACTATGAAGAGAATCTGTGGACTTTCACTTACAGTGTGTGATTGCTTTATAATAGCTAACAAGCAAGTGGTGTTTAACTGATAACCTGGAATTACGTTTAGAATCATAGAATCAGTCAGGGTTGGAAGGGACCACAAGGATCATCTAGTTCCAACCCCCCTGCCGTGGGCAGGGACACCTCACACTGGATCAGGCTGGCCAGAGTCTCATCCAGCCTGGTCTTAAACACCTCCAGGGATGGGGCCTCAACCCATTCCAGGGCTTCACCACTCTCACGGTGAAGAACTTCCTCCTCACCTCCAGCCTGAATCTCCCCACTCCAGCTTCATTCCATTCCCCCTAGTCCTATCACTACCTGATATAGAATCATATGTCCTACTGGGTCTAGATATCCTCCCAAAACACTTCCTTTGATGATCTCTGGAGGGTTCTTCCAACCCTAGCATTCTACAATCCTTTCACAAATGGTCCTATAAAGCAAGAAGGCAGAATTGCAGGCAAAGGTTGACTTCTGTTTGCCTGACCCCCAGCTCAGTTGCTCCATTCCTGGCTGTTTCCCAGCGCAGGAAAGGCACCTACCACACCCTGCTCCTGCAGAGCTGCCTCCCTGCAGTTAATTAGAAAGTAGAAGCAATTTAAAGAAAGTCGCTGTCCAGTATTAAGCACTTGGCTTCTGGTTTGCCTCTTGCTGCTTTTATGGTTCAAAGTGATACAGATCAGACAAAGCTTTTGCATACTGCATTCAGAGGGTCTTTCTTCTGGGTTAGTAACACAAGCTTTGGCAGAAGCCAACTGAGCCACTTACTTCAAAAGGATCTTTTTATTAGATAAGAGCAGATACTTACACATCCTAGGCAGGGGAACATCATTTTTATAAAAGACAATTCTGCCTGCAGGTCTGTTTCAAGGTTGCATTGAAGTTGCTTCCCTTTGTTCTTCACGAGATGAAGAAAGCCCTTGCTCCCCCCCCCCACCTTCTGCCATGCCTCCCAATTCCAGCCCGTGAGTGAAGGACTGAAATTCTGGAAGTAAATTCAGTCTTAAACAGGTTTACTGCAGGCATTAAAACTGTCTTGTGAGAGAGGACTTCATCTCTGCATGGTTAAGGGTATAGAGTTCTTCACAGGACTTGCAGTAGGGGAACAGGAGTTGCTTTGGGATTTTCTCTACAGTGTTTCTCAGTGTTTCATTACCTTAGAATCAGTCAGGGTTGGAAGGGACCACAGGATCATCTAGTTCCAACCCCCCTGCCGTGGGCAGGGACACCTCACGCTGGATCAGGCTGGCCAGAGCCTCATCCAGCCTGGGCTTAAACACCTCCAGGGACGGGGCCCCAACCACCTCCCTGGACAACCCATTCCAGGGCTTCACCATTCTCATGGTGAAGAACCTCCTCCTCACATCCAGCCTGAATCTCCCTACCTTGTCTTATGTGAGGGCTGATTTGGTTTGGTTTGGTTTTTATGTGGCAATATTGGATTTGGTTTGGGTGGAGCAAGGTGAAACCATGAAAGCAGAGGTCACTCAGCTGTGCCTTGTAGGCAGTGTTAGGATGACCTTCTGAACATGGTTCTGTCTTGCTCATGATGGTTTGCTGGGCTGCAACAAGCCAGAGGGAAGCTCCCTTCTCCCCTGCAAGGCTGTGTTTAATTCCTTGTGTATGGTACCTTAGCTTTATTGTAGTGAAACTGTTTGACTCATCATACCAGCTGGATGCTAAGGGTAGGGAGGAGCTGAGTATGAATCTGCTGTTTCTCTGTGTCCTTAATGCTGGACTCATCAAAGGTTTACTCCTGCTACAGGCAAAAGTAGTTTATTACTGGCTGGAGAAGTGCTTGGTTCATGGCAGAGCTGAAATTCTGTTGATGTAAACGGGGTGGAATGGACTGCCCAGAGAAGCTGTGGAGGTCTTGTCCTTAGAGGTGTTTAAGACTGGGCTGAATGAGGCCTTGAACAACCTGGTCTAGGAGGAGGCGTTCCTGCCCGTGGCAGGGGGTTTGGAGCTAGATGATCTTTCAGCTCCCTTCCAAGTCAAGCCATTCTCTGTCTAATCGCTCCGTGTATTTATGGCACTCGTTGTAAATGCCACTCTGTAGGCTAGCAGGTAAGCAGGAGGCAAGTGCTGGGAGAGGCAGACCGGTGGCTTATGAGCAGATACTGGGAAGGGTCTAACCCCTGAGGTCCCCTCAGCCCGTGTTTCTGGTGGCTGGTTAATATTTTGTAAGCTGGGCAGGTTGCTTTGCTGGAATGCAGGAGCGTGTTGCATGCGTCCCTGTAACGATCGGCGGAGGGCTTCTCGTCTGCGAGAGTAAATTAATAAACAGCCAGGCTGGTGGGGCATGAAACTTTCATCCAAGTGCTCCTCTAGAAGAAAGGGCCTCCTATAATTGGCCACATTACAGCTGTGTGAATTTATAATAGATATACATCTCCATACTGGAGCATTTGGATATTGCATGATTTAAAATCTTGTTGTGTTCTAATTTGGAAGTGTTCTGACAAACACTGTCTGGGCAAAAGATGCTTTTTCCTCTAAATTTAACCCAATTTGATCATTTTGCAGTTGTGGTATTCCTCTGCAAACGGACTGCGGGATGGGCAAAACAACTCCTCGTACAGAGCAAACCCTTTCATTTGGGTGATAGTGATTTAGTGCTGGCTTTTACCATGTTCCATATAGGGCTGCTCAGAATTAAACATGGTGCTTTAGAAATACTCGATCCAGTGTTCCCAGAGCATACATAATTTTGAGCAACTTTACTGACAATTGCTTTTTTATGGGCCTTGATGGAAGAGAATGACAATCCTGGCATTCCCTGGAGGAGCATCTATCCTTGCAGACAGAGACACTGTTGTTTTACTCATGATCTGAGTACAGTCTCACAATTCTGGAGTAGTTGGAAAGGTTGAGGTGTGCGGTGCAGGGATGTGGCAGCTCTCCTCAGGGAGGGCCTTTGTGGCCTGGGAGACTAAGGTCTGCCTTACACCGATTGCATTGGACACGGTAGTCTGATTTTGATGTGATCTTTAGGCTGGCTGCTCCCAGTCTGGCATCCTCTCACCCCTGGGGCACTGCTGAGATGAGTCCCAGTAAGTTGCTTACCCACCCAGCTCTTAAATCCTCATTAACTAGCTTGACAGCATGAGAACAAGACACAGGACACTTGTATTTGGTTGGAGCTTTGGGCACTGGTGAGCTCGTTAGAAAGGAGAGAGCCAAGATTTCAACAAGTGTCACAGCCACTTTCTTTTTTTAGGAGGCTGGTGCTGGAGCAGCTCCTGCTCCACACAGCAGCTTGTTGAATGCAAATAATGGATGTTAATCCAGCCTCATTGTTCCGGGGTCAAAGACACATAAAAAAGAAACCAGTCAGGGTGACAGTGTGGTAAATCATGTTTGTTTGCCTTGAGTATTAGGCTGGGGTTTTGCCTCTCTCTCTCTCTCTCCTTTTTTTAGCTATCATTTTAGCTTGTGCTTTTCATTCCCTTCTGGAGTGTGTGTAAGACAGCAGGCATTCCAGCCTGAGTTCAGCCTTCTTCCCGAGGTGAGGACTTTTGTCCTCTCTTTCTTGTTATGCAATGTTGTGCTGCTTTCAGTGATGAAATAAAGAAAAGCTGGGGGGGGGAGGGGGGGGAGAGGAGAAAAATATGTCTGCCAATATGCCTGTGATATTTGGATGATTTATCTCATTCCTCTTCTGAGTAACCTAACTTTGACATTATTCGTGAACTCCGAGGCTTGCTTGCGTTGTTCTTGCTGGTAGAAAACACAGCAAGGATGTAGTGGGTAATTGAACCCAGATGCACCGAGGGCTGCTCAGCCAGACTGTTATTTTAGCCTACACTAGTAGGTTTTTTAATACACGTTTGACCTTGCTTTGAAACATTCTCAAAATACCATACTTTAATATCAATTTATACCCTCTTGCTTTAAGATGGGGTAGAGTCGCTTGAGAAGAAAAATAATGAAACACTTTCTACCTGTTCATGTCAGAGATGCAGGGAAAGCTGGGGAGGGAATTTATGCATCTAAGGGACAGGTTTTACACCCTGCTTTTCTACCTGAAGCATTGTCATGTGCCTGTAGTTAGGATCATTCCCACCAGAAGTGGCTTTAACCCATCAGTTGGCTTTAACTATGGCAGTTTCATGTGCCTGCCTCTGCAGTGAGGAGGGTTTTTAGCCATGGAATGAGAAGAAGATTTGCCACCAGTCCAGTTCAGTAAGTTATTAAACCGAGTTTTTAATAGCCGTGGTGCACACTCATCTTAATTATTTTTAATGGGAGGTAAATGTTTAGTGTATTTGTTCTGGGAGGTTAAGCTGCATTAGTTAAACAGCTTAGAAATGCATTCTTGATTTTAAAAAGGCAAAACCAAACCCTGACCCAACCCATGCTCAACTGCCAGAATAGTAGTTTTTGACATACATGTAATGGACTTTCCATATGCACACTGGATTTCTGTAAAGGAGGAGCTGCTAATAGCAGTGCAGAGCCATCTTTCCCTTTTCAATATAGGCTTTGTCACTGCCAACTGAGCACACACAATCACGTGTATAATTAAATTTCCTGTGAAGATCACATACTACTTTCTGCCTGAACAGAACTGGTTTGCATTTGTTATTGCTCTGGCCAGGTGGATCTGAGGTTACTACCTTTCTGCTGTGTCTGTCTAATTATTCTTTGTTACATGATGGCCGGGAGTTGAAGTTTTGTGGTTGTACCTCAACCACTTGAAGCAAAGTAATAAAGAAAGAAGGTTTTGTGGTAGATCTTGAAGTTAAACACTTAAACTGATTAATTTTTTTCAATTTCACTCTAATTTGTGGTTAGTTCTTGCAACTGCTCTTGGTGAAACAGAGAAGGGATATTGTAAGTGAGCGGGTTGAAGTAATTTTTAGTTCTTCGTTAGGATGGAGTTGAGGTTGGCTCAGCTCAAGTGGTGCTGCCGTCGAGTTGCAAACTGTGGTCCACTGCTCGGTGTGGAAACCGAGGCTTGACTGGGACCGATGGTGGCAAAGTGCTTGAAACCTGTTTGGCTTTGGGCAGCGCAGCTTAGAATATAGAAAGTGAGAAATTAAAAATGGTTTAGTGTTTTTCTTTCTGTTCTCTTATCAGAAATGTTCATTCAGACTGTAACAACTGTTAGAACACAGTAACAACTTCAGGCCAGCTGTCAAATGTTTACCATTATCAAACCTCTCCCTAGGGTAAGATGCGACTTTGGCTCGCCTCACCGGCAGTAATTTAATTTTTCCTTCGTTCTGACTCGGAAATGGCAGCATTTTTCAAAGCTTCCTCCCACTGATGGCTGAAATTTTCCTTGTGAAATGATTTCCACCAGTCTTGAATCTTTCTTGCTTCTGCCGTCTTCACCTTTACTGATGGTTCTGCAACTCATCACCAGCTATGCAAACTGACAGTTCACATCCTGGGGCAGCAGCCGGGTCTGGCCTGCAGAAAGGAGCAGCCTGACCAAATTTACGCTCACAAGATCTCTTAATTCACAAAAGCATTTGCTCTAGTTCCTGTTCTCTGCTGCAGGGGCTTTTGGGGGGGGGCGAGCAGGAGAGCGTTGGGAGGGGAGAGAGGCACTCTTCACACTCTGCTGAGTACACAGGCTTTGGAGATGAAAAACAGACGGAAAGAGACATTTCCAGCCATCTTGCTGATCTATGCAGGGGTTCACTGAACTGTGCAACATAGCACCAGACCCATGTATCATTTAATGTGCTAATTTCTTCTTTCTTTTTTTTTTTCCCCTTCCTCTTTCTTTTTTTGAGTGAGTGAAGGAGTTTTTCATTTTGTTGACAAGCATATTACAATTAAAAGTGGAAACAGTCGAAGAGAGAGCCTAAAATGTAAGCTCCATACCCACCGGTTACTTCCTCCTTTGACATTTAGAGCTACAGAGAGATCTGCTTAGTTTTGAAAAGCCTCTGACAAATGAGAATAGTCAGAATAAGTTTTCTGTTTGGTCTGAGCTGCAGAGAACATCATGACTATTATTATTTTATTTTTTCCACCCCCCTCCCTCCCTCCCAAGCTGAAACATATGCCATATGCTTCCCCTTCTTGCACAGCAAGACAGATACCAAACTTTTACATTCTTTTCCTAGACAAATATTTTGTTCCTTCTCCCTTCCAGCCACTCCCTCCTACCCAAGGCAGTTTGCAGCCAGAGAAAAGTGATGCTTCGCTCCTAGCCCCACTGCATGAGCAGCGCCAGGGTGTGCTTGCTCGGTAGCATAAAGGTCATTCAAACACTTTTTTTGGTGTTCCTTGGCTCTCTGCTGGAAACTTCTTCTAAGAATAACCCATTTAACATTTTTGTGATTACTTTGGATAGAAAGGAGAAAAGAAAAAAAAAACAAAGAAGGTGCAATAATACCAGAATGGAAATGGGGAGAGGGAAACAACATTCCGAGTAATTTGATCGTGCTCCTGTAGTATTTGCTTTGGTACTTTCCTATCATTAGCTATCCAGTTGCCTAAGGAGCAGCTGCAAAGTCTGGTAAATGAATATATTTTGTAGTCAGAAGTTTAGACAGAAGGAAAAGTTCACTTAGTTTGTGCTAACATAGATCTTGATCTTGCTAACTGGTATTGTAATTGAAGGTGGAGGAATTTGCAGCTCTCTTCACGTGTAAAGCAGTTCTGTCTCAGTGGTGGAGTTGTACAGAAATTGCATATACATGTACATAAAATGCATTATTATTGCTATCTCTATTTTATGTTAGGTACCTTAATATTATTGCAGGGAATTTTGGACTACATAACCTTTGAAGTTCCTTTCCAAGCCAAACTCTTCTGTGATTCACTCTGTATGTTTCTAATGGCTTCTCATGTCCTTAGCATTAACTCTACTTATATTTTCTGTTTTCTGAGCTTTTTGGGCACTGTGAGAAATACATGAGAGCTTTGCAAACAGGGGCAAGGAGGGGTCAGATGTATCAGATGCGTGGACTCCAGAAAGCAGAGTACCCTGCCTTTAGAACTGTGGATTAACAGAAGAGTTCCTTTTTGCCTGTGTTTTGGGGAGCGCAAAGTAGTGGCTAACTGGTCGAGATATTTGTCATCTTAATAAACTGACACAGGGGGAAAATAAACACCCATCTTATCAGTCTGCATTTTTTGTTGGGGATGAAAGTGTTTGAAAGAAAAAAAAATCATAAAGGCATCCATGGTAGCTCAAGGAGGTTAAACTCAACAGTTGTTTCCTTTGAAGTGTATGACCACGAGGTTAATTGCCAAAACTGCTCGTGGAAAAGGTGGTAACAATTTAACAAGACTGTACAACTGCAGCGCTCAGATGAATATCAGGTGTTTGCAGATGGGGAGGGTGGGTTGGTTTTCTTTTCTTTTGCCTAACAGGAACAGGAGAGGCAAAAAAACAAGAATGAGAAGCGGGGCACGGAGCGGGAGAAGAAAAGCTCAGCTAAACAGCCAATAATTCCTTGTTTGCTTTGCCAATGAGGCTGTAATTGGCCGGGAGGTTAATGGCAGGCTGTGGATTGGCGGCGGCAGCGCTCGCTCCGCGCTCTCGGCCCCGGAGTTGGTGATTATTGGAGCTTTCAGGTCTCCTCTGTAGGCTCACGACGACTCTGATTTATTAATCCCAGTAAGACTGCTGCGAGGAGTTTACAGTTCAAGGCATGGGGTTTGTATTTCTGCTGCTTGCAGTCAGGTTTCCTCCAGAATTTATTTTTCCAGCTCCGGATCAGTAGGTTCATTTGTCCCTTTCTGAAACTGCCATACTTCTAAATCTTTCTTAATTTAGTGGGAACAAAGTCTTTAAACAAGGAATTCCCTAAAGCCCTCCAGAAAACCCAATTAGGTCAATGCAATATCGTAATTGGAGAGCTGAAATCCCTTACCATTAGTTACACTGGCTAAACAGAGATGCCAGAGTGTGATACAAACAGAAGAAATTCTTTTAAGTGTTGCTTTTTCACTTCTAGAGGGAGACCCTTTATCATTTCAGCAGTATCAGGGTAGTTTAATTTTGTCATCAGAATTTTTCCGTAGTGGTTCTGTTTTGTTTGTTTTTCTTCCCCCCCCTGCCCCCATTATATTTTATATCTGTAGTAATTTGTGGAACTTGGAAAGTGTGTTCAAAGTCCAGCAGTTTCCAAGCATCTTTTTCCTGTAGACAAAGAGTTGGCAATGCCTGAAAACAACAAGAATCTTTAAAGAGTTAACTAAACTCTTTTGAACCTCAAAGACACTTTGCTTCTGACAGAGAGCCTGCTCACCAGTCACTAATCCCTACCTACACGGATTTCTCTGTCAGATATCCTTAATGAGCTGCAAGCTCTATTAACAGCAACTCAAGTAATATTTTTATGGCTCATCAGAGAGACCAACCAAACTTTGAAGCCTTTCTGTTTACTACCATGTCATTAACTTGCTCAGCTGTGAAGCCAAAGCAGCAGCCTGACTTCTGGATTTAATGCCTCCTGTAATTTTTCATCTCTTGTTTTCATATCATGCATTAAAAGCAAAGCTGGGGAAGAATCCTTCCTTTGCGGCCATCCAAACTCTGTGCTCCGGCTGGAGCATTATGGGATGTTGCTGGCCATCATGCACAGCATCAGGAAACGCTGTGTGCTAAGGTATATGGTGGAATTCAGAGGATCACAGCTGCTTGGGATGATGAAGAGTCAGGACGTTGGGTCAAGGTGGAATCACCCAAACAATGACACTCTGAAGGACATTTCTTAACCTGTTGCTTACTTCCAATGAACAGAATCATTAAATCACAAAGTTGGGCATCTAAGGGAAATAATTGCAACCAAAGGGCAAGGTGTTTAAAAAAATTCTGATTTCATTTTTCCTACAAGATCTGACTGAGAGCCAAACTGGCTGCCAAACACCTATAAATCTGCTGCAGCATCTTGTCTGTCGTAAGCCATTTACCTTTTTATGATTTGATTACAGCCCTCGTGCTGCTCCTGTGCCAGTGATGTTTTGCAGGTGGCAGGAACCCCAGTTCCAAACCTCCAGAAGGTACCTGCCAGTTTGGGGCTTTCATTAAGCAGATACACAGCCTTTATCTAATGCCATCAGTATAAAGCAGAGTTCCCACTTCTTGGAGGGGGGCAAAAGAGCTCAGTTTCTAAGTGGGATATTTATCTAGTATTGACTTTAAACTCTGCTTGTGAGGACAGTGACAGGCTGGAAAGAGAAGTTACATATTTTTTCTAACTATCATGGCCTCTGACCACAGAGTCACAGAATGTTAGGAGTTTGAAGGGATCTCCAGAGATCATCCAGTCCAGCTCCTCCTGCCAGAGCAGAATTACCCGGAGCAGGTCACACAGGAATGTATCCAGGCAGGTTTGAAAGTCTCCAGAGAAGGAGACTCCACAACTCCTCTGGGCAGCCTGTTCCAGTGCTCCAGCACCCTCACCAGTGGGTCATTGTGACTCAACAGACAGACAAGCTTTGCTTCCTTAGTTATGCCAAGGGAGTCCCAGCTAGAGCAGAGAGGAGAAGCCAACTCTCACTCAGCTTTAAACTTTCAAGAATACTTCATTCTAAGGACATGTTCTGACTGAAACAGTTGGGGGAGGATATTCTTCCAACATCATTCATCCTTATTAATTAAAAAAAGGAGGATGGGATGAGGAGGAGGGGAAAAAAGGCTTTTGAATCTACATATGCAAATGTTGCCCTGTTCCTCCTAGACAGGAGGAAACTCTAACTCTCAATAGATATTTATTTTCTAAATTGGCGACAGACATGCAAGCGAGAATGTTCAAATGACTTCAGCTCGCTCTCTGCCTTCATTCTGTCAGGCTAGCAGATCACATATGGCATTATGGAAATCAGCAAATGAAAACCATATTGATCAGCACTGAGAACAAATGTAAAAAAGCTGGGCTGAAGGAGGAGAGGTGGAGAAGTATGCTCCACTGTTCAACCTGATAGGCCCTCGTTAAGGCCTTTAATCATTTATTAATGTAAACTCCCTCCTTCCCTTTCCACTCAAATTACCTCAGCCATAGAGCATCCTGCTCCATTTATCTTTTAATGTTTCCTTTATTTAATTTATTTTTAAGCTATACATTATACTTTTATTACAAAACCAAGGGGTGGGTTTTCTTCTATTTTCTAGAGGGATAGCATTGAGCTATAACCAGATTTGATGGAAAGGTCCCACAGCCTTGCTTGAGTGTGAAGGGGAAGAATGAGCAAGGTTGGCTTTGTGTTGGCTGGCAGGAGGACGTGGAGTGAAAAGGAGTGTGTGTTACAGAGCCTCCCCCTCTTCACGCTGTTTGTAATTAAGGTTGTGTCAGCATTTCCATCATAAACCCTTGTTTACAGGGTTTATAATTCAGCTGTGAAAATTTGCTCCAGGCCAGATTTGACATACAAGGGTTCACCCTCACAGTTAAGGAGAC